>JAAGAY010129858.1:0-26338 GCA_011801015.1 Ardeotis arabs
TCAGTAGGGCCTGTTGTGATAGGACTAGGGGTAATGGTTTTAAAATAGAGGGGGGTAGATTTAGATTGGACATTAGGAAAAAATTTTTCACCATGAGAGTTGTAGAACACTGAAACAGGTTGCCCAGAGAGGTGGTGGATGCCCCATCCTTGGAAACGTTCAAGGCCAGGTTGGATGGGGCTCTGAGCAACCTGATCTAGTGGGGGATGTCCCTGCTCCTTGCAGGGGGGTTGGACAAGATGACCTTTGAAGGTCCCTTCCAACCCTAACCATTCTATGATTCTATGATTCTATGAATTCTGATTTAGAATAAGAAGTAAAATTAATGCTGCCAGGGAAATGTTGTTAGCAGTTTTATCTTTCAAAAAAACCTTACCTATAATGCCTTGTTTCTCAAAGAACAACAAAGACAGGAATAAAAGATAGAAAAAGAAGAAAGAAAAAAAAAAAGAAGAAAGTCAATCTATACTTATGGAAATAGGACAGCGCTAGAGGTCTGACTAAACTGAATTCACATTCTGATCTCATTTTTTTAGACATACATGACCATGACACGCATGAACGACAGTCTGCAACTGCAAATCACATTAATAACAGCAGCTATATTCTTGTTGAAGCGTCCTTTGCTTTAACAGCTATCCAACTCATTTCAATAGAGCCTTGACAGAAGCATGCTAGTACTCTATATGTTATTGCACATGTGGAGGTGAAAAATATCACAGTACTGTATGGAAAAGGTATGATTCCCTGCGAGGAGTTTATTGAGTCCTTAGAGTCACCGTTGAACTAGAGATAGAAACCCCCAATTGCTACACTGCCATAATTTGCTCAGGTGTTTGCCTCTTTCTATAAAAAATGCATACACTTTTATCTCAGCCCTCAAACAGGATAGGATGAACTAAATGTGCTTTCCTCATCTAGCTACAAAACTGAAAAACATATGCTTTTCCATTATAGAAGCAGTACATTATGCTCACCATTTTGTTAACTCTGTGATAGTATCTGGCTGATGTCTAGGTTATTTAGCATAAGCAATCACAATTGATCCATTATGCTAAATGGGTAATAATATCTTCTGGGCTATGAAATCACAAAAATTCATAGGTTCATGGACTTAGAGCAGGTTTTTGCTAATACAGCAATATGAAGTTCCATGGTTGAATACACATTCCTCTTTAAGTGAATGCTAAACCAGGAAAAATGTAGATGTCTTCCCCTTCTTTCCCTTCAGGAGACAATTAAATTGAAAAAGAAGTAGAAGTTAATTTCCTGTCAAAATAAACATCTAAGTATGGCCACGCACACCATATTTGTCCATAACAATAACTAAAATGTCTGCTACCTAATACTAGAAAAACACTCTTTGATCTAGAGTGTGTTGCTCCACAGAAGGGCCAGACTCCTCCCTCTATAAAGGATCAGCTTGATTGCACCTTTTCATCTGACTGGAGAAGCTTTTGTGAATATGAAATAAAACCAGTCCATTTAATTATATGATAAAAGATGTTGTCATATTTTATTATCCCTGATTTTGCATGCCTCTAATAGTTTCCTCAGTTGCACCAACAATTTGAGATTGGACCCCTCAGTCATATTAAAAAAAAAAAAATTCAAATTCCTGTGACTGTAAGAAGCTGAATGGGAACCCTCTGAACAGACCAGCTGTTGCTGATATGTAAAATGAAATTCAATAACCCCCATTAGGGTTCATTTATAGTAGCTGTTGATAACAGCTATTCTGTATTTAACGAGTGTTGGCTTCTTTTAAAACATTAATCAAAATCTAGTAAGCCACCCTAGGTATGAAAATAATGTCAAGTACCAGCTTTGTAGAGCTACATCTACCAAAAGTAGCTCTTTTGAGGTACACACCTTATCTTACTGCCCACAGCCCACAACATAAATAAGAACAGCTATGCATAAAACATTAACAAATGCTGGTCCTATATTTATAGATTAAAACACAAAATTTAGTCACAGCTTGAGTTTGCAATATTACGAACTGAAGGGCAATTAAACCATTTATATGCAATTTTAATTCCGCTTACAGAAGCTGAGTAGCACAGCTGGAGCCATGTCTCTAATTCTACCACAGGATGGCTATACTATATTAAATAAAGAAAAGAAAAAAACCCACCTTGAATTTCCAGACTATCACAGAACAGTAGCTGTTCCTTCTTCCAAGAAGGCACTTAGTCATTTAAAACCAGTGACATGGCATCCTTAAAATAAATTAATTTGATCGACACCATCAATAGAGATAGTCAGAACTCACAATTTCCATACTATCGGCAAAGTCAATATTTAAGAAGATTTTCATTTCAAATTGGAAAGACAGATGTTTCTGGGTAGGGATGTTTTCCCAGAATGCATATCAGGGGACGGAGAAAGAATTACACGTTACTCAGATTTTTCCAAATTAAGATAAAAATACAGACCTCAGTTATGAAATACTCTAAGCAATCAATAAACTCTGCAAATTTGACATTACAGTTCCTGATAATCTCAGATTAAAACAAACAAACAAAAAACTAAGCACAAGAAGCACTCATCTTGGTAAAAAAATATACAGAAATCAACTTTTTAGTAGGCTAACATTACCTGTCCTTCTGCAGCCAGCAGGAAGCTAACCTAAGGCTATGAAGCTGGCCTAAATTACATATTATGTATTTCTAGCTTGTTCAACACATTTATTCCCAGACACCTTAAGGTATTGGCAGGGCTGACAAAACTCTGCTTCCTCCCAAGCAGCCTCTGAGCAGGCTATCTCTGAGCAGAAGCCCTGAGAAATGATGGGAAAGGTTTCAGCCAGACAAAGCATGAGGAAGAAACCAAGTCCAGCTGGTTTGATGATCATCAAAACCAACAGACTCAATTTTTCAAAACAGTGGTTTTCCACAAATAGCCTTCCCTGTCCCTCCTTCTCACCCTCAATAGCGGGAAGAATTTTTTTTTTGTTGGAAAAGCTCTTGACCAGATCTGAGAAGTCTGCAGAGAACAGGTGACTTGGCTATTCCATGAACTTTTTACATAATCCCTCTCTGACTGTCAATTTGTTTTATATAATAAATCAAAAGGTTAAGGATCAAATGAAATAATGCAGAGAATTACTTCAAGGCTTATAGCAACATCATCAGTACTTTATACAAGAAGTCAAAAAAGCAGCAAAACATCCTTTAAATTTGAAGTGTCTAGACAAGTGATTATTTTAACCAGTAATCAGAAGTTAATCCACCACCATAAAAAATATTAAAATCTTTAAGAGACATAAAGCTCAGACTCGGGCTACATAACATGCCAAATCTTACATTAACGAATGGTCAGGAGCAAACAGGGATATAAAATGTTTTATACAAGAACCATTAAGTGTCTTGAAAATACAGTGGTAAAACCTTTGAGTTAATATCCACCATTAGAAGGAAAAAGTATAAAAACAGGAGTGATATGTCCTAAAAGTTAGTGTTTTTGTATGGCTTCTCCATAATGTCACATCAAGGCCAAACCTCAAAGAAGATATAGGAACTCCCTGTTAAAAGTTAGAGTAATCACCCCTCAAAGTGAAAGACATACACAGATTAGTAGTAGTTCTATCTTTTTTTTTTCTGATTAAAAAAGATCCTCAGTACAATGACTTTAAAATGTTAGAGGTTATTATGTATTGTAAATTATAATTTATTTGCATATCCCTCTTAGAAATAAAAAATATTGTTACATGGAGCTTGGATAAAAAGAGATTACATAAATGTGCTCACAGGTTGGAATCTCACTGTTCAAAGAAACAGGATAACCTCAAAATATGTATGTGTTTTTGCAGAAGGGCAACTACTATTGAGATAACTCTGGACAGAAAAGGTAGATATTTTTAACAGCACATAACAATTCACAGACAAATATCTGTCACTCATGTCCAAGGAACCTGAGAACAGGAAGGACCAAACTTGTCCTCAGTGTATAGAGGATCACCACATTTAATAATTTAAATTATCTGAACACAAGCAAAGCAGCATCTGCAAGCTGAACTCAAGACAGTGCATTTGGTGACCCTGGCAAATACCCAAGGACTCCAAAGGAATCGAAACAAGCTCCATTCAGTAGGTTATGATACACTTTCACCAAATCCTCCTCTGTGAAAAAGCAATTTGTGAAGTCTGCATGAGATTTTTCAAATAGGTAAAATGGAATAAGGTTTATACAATTCAATCTTATTACCTTGTCAAGTTCCTTAAAACAGGTGGCACAAATTTGACGCTTAATGGGGAAAAACAAAACACCTCCCCACCTCCCAAACACACACGACTACTCCTCCTTCCTCAACTCCTCCTAAAAGTTTAGAGCCCCCTCCATGTGTGTGCTGTTCATCCTCTTAAGCAAGTGCTTACCTTAGGTTAACAGTTATTTAGGAATAATATTCAAAACAGAACCATTGGTTTGTGGGAGTGGTGCGATATATCAAAACATGCCAGATAAAGGCCTGTTGCTCCTTGTCCCTCAATATCATGATAAACTAGTGGCGGTGAAATATAGAAATGTATCTGGATCCATCAAAACACTTTGCTCTCAAGCTGGTTTACTCAGCCAGAACAGTACATTAACAACAGGGCAGAAGGAATAAGTAGGCTGTTGCACTTTCTGGATGAAGGAGTTCATGTAGAGTCTGAGAAAAGGTTGTACATGTGACTCCTCCCTCCAGCAATAAGGTTCATTATACAAAATTTTTCCTTGGCAAGGGTAACATGAAATTTTGCCATTCGCAATATTCATACCGCAGGAGACTCATGCCATTTTTATTCAACCATCTGGCCACAGAACATTGTTTTTCAGGGCATTATCCAGTCTTCTCAAATTTAGATATTGCATCACCTCAGTTTTATGTGTTTGGCAAGGGAAGGCAGTTTAGTTTGCCCAGCTTCTCTACAAGTCACTGGAGAGATTCAGGTACCTTTGAAGACTCAAAAAAGTACATCCAGTCTTCCTAGCTTATATTTCTCCTCTTTTTCCTGCCAATATATCAAATTCAGGCATTTCCATACAATATCAACCCAACCTGCTTAAATGAGGGGTTCATCTTTTTCACTGAGATCACAGGAAGTGAAAGGAAAATTTTGGACGGCTCCATTCACTTAAGTCCACAGAGCGGTGGCACTTCACAGAACTGTATTGGCAATAAAAATGTGTGAAAGAAGTGGAAGATCCAGACGCCAGACAATCTTCAGCCTGATCAGAGCTGAGGTCATGTCTCAGGAGAGTGGCCTAGTGAATACTTTACAGAGAGCTCTTTAGACACCATGTCACCGTGTCCAGCACATTGAAGGGGAGCAAGTGCTGCAAGAGCTCAAGTCTAGCTTATTAGTTAGAATATTCAGTTGTGAGAGGACTGGCTTATTTACACATTTCCCATTAAACCATGTCCTTGTAATATTACGTATTACCAGGGACAGAAACTTAGATCTCACCCCTTTCTCCCCCAGTACCATTCTCATATAAGGTGAAGCGAGACACAGACATCACACAGTGTAATATTTAGGGATTCTTGGTTCAGGTACCTTTCTGTCTCATCTTAGATTGCGGTATAACTTTTGGCACTCGATTCTCCAGAAAGAATGGCTCTTCTGTGCATACAGACTGACAAAATGTTGGTGCCTAGGGAATGCTCAGACGACATGGGAGGCATCTAATGAATTTCAATGCCTGATGGATTTAACAGCCTTACTAAGTAAGCAGGCTGGATGAGTGTCTAGGATTTAGCAGGGTTTAAAGCATTCTAATTCTATTGTAGGCAGGATTTAGGCAGACTGGATCATAGCCTCACTTTTTCATGTGAAAAAAACCAAGAAGTAGCAATTAATACTCCAAATTGTAGTCCATAAAGGTATTATAACAGTTCACAATGACAAGCTTCACCAGAAGTGAAGATTCTGACTCCATATGTGCATATATATTTGCTTAAATTAACAGTAATCAGCTGAGATCTGATGTAAATGCTATATAAAATAAGCTGACAAGTTTTTAAGGGTTAAGAGACTCCAGATCTATCAAACATAACTTGCTCCCACTTTTCTAGTTATGCTACAGAGACGTTTGCCATGGTTAGAAGCTTGTATATCAAAAGGATAAAAAATAATGAAAACTTCTCTCTATAAAGGCCTGATACTGGTTATCCTACTGCCTGAGACAGAGCTCTTGAGCAGTTAAGCTTTTATAGTGTAAAAGGACAAGGGAATATACCAGATCTATACATTAAGGTCTATCATTCTTGCCAAAATCTGTGATATTATGCCTTGCTCACACTCATTAAACCAAATGATGCTTTCCTTTACAAGGGCATATTTACTGTTGATCCCACCTCCCAAAACAGAAGACTCACAAACACAAAATCAAGTGATCATGTGATAAAGTTGCTAATTTAGACATCTTTGGTACACAAGCCACTGAAGATCTGAGCTTGAATTTCTTTTCAGTCTATAAACTTAGCCCAAGGAAAATTAGGCAAGCTTCATACATAAGTGGTATGCACTTTTAAGAGATCAGAAACACAGTTTGCCCTATAATTCTGTCATTCTCACCTGCAATATTGTACTCGGAGCTTGTTACTAATTTCAAAGAGAATATTGCTGAACTAACGGAGATGCTGAAGGAAAAGAAATGAGAATGGTTTTCAGAAAAAAAAACCCCACCTTCTATCCATGAGTATAATTGGAAAATACTGGTGCTGTCAGCTCAGTAAAAGAAATGGGAATGATACTAGTACGGAATATGTAAGTAAGTGATGTTTTGCTTTGCCTGCAAAGGGCTACATTCACAAGACTTGAGAAACAGGAAAGGACCTATAATCTCAGTTCATTCCTCAATATCTGCTACTGATACAAACAGAAGAATTCAGACCTTACACTCTTCCTTCCCTCCCAGTGCATATTAGGTTGTGTTAGAGAACAATTTCCAAGAAGAGAGACTCGGATAAGCTCTTCCCAGCATGTTGTGCAGGCTGGTGGTTACTGCATTCTCTTCCAAAGGCAAAAGACATGGGCTGAAATCCTCCTATAAGAAGAGGGATTTAAGCTCAGGCCTTCCATGCTTTGGTAACTATTGCTCTCAGTTACCGTACACTAAGGAACCACTGCTTTGCAAAAATTAGTACATAAAGAAAAATAGGTTTGGAATGACCCATTTTTCAGTTCAATTTATATTCATGAAAGTAGAGCAGAATATAAATATACAAAATAATTCAGGTAGAAGAAAAGGTAGAGTGTGAAAACAGGAGTTAGCAATCATAAACATGAAGTGAAAGGGTACCCAGTGAAGCAGAAAAAAAATCGTATTACTGAATATATAAAACAGTTATATGAAAATGTTTGTTTGGCATGCTATGCAATGAAACTATAGAATTAATTTGCCCCATTAATTCTTGAGGTCAGGAATATAAGAGCCAAAGAAAAACATTTCTGTAGACAACAGAATCCTATCAATCAGAAGGAAACTAGAAATAGTCTTCACCTTGGTCGACACTGGATTCTCACATCCTTTTTCAAGAAAATTTGCCCTAGATAGTGTCTGACAATAACGTGGGGTATGATGTAAAATGACAAGGTCTATGCTCTCATAAATTTTTGTTGTCAAAGATATCATAACCACAACTTCTAGCCCATTTTAGAAGCCAAATTCTTTCAAGTCTGAATTTTGTGTCAATGGCTTCTCTGTACAAGCAGCCAAACTAGAATCATAGCTCTGCTTTATTTCGGAGCCAAGTTCTCTGTTTCATGACCATTAGTTTAAAAAAAAAAAAAGACACAAAGAAAGAAAAAGTTATGACCATTAGGAAGAGTGCATAGCTTTCAGGAGAATCTCATGGGAAAATGGTTTTTCAGAAGCATGCTGGAAAGATTACCCTGAGAAGACTGAAACATTTATTCGTGATAGAAGGAGCCCTTCTCTTTATTCCAGGCATCAAATACCTGAAATGGGTTTGTAGTCAGCACATCACAAAATAGACGAGACTGTAGTCAAATTTACTTTTATCATTTAAGTATATGATCTTATTTAGCAATGTTATAACACTAAAGTGAATTCAGATTTAAGTCAGAACTTTGGCTTACTACATGTCTCAGATAGCTTATTCTGCTTCAGTTTTCAAGCCTGACTGCTATCATGTCATTTTGCTTTTCATTGCTATCCCTAAGAGAAAACAATAAAGCCTTCCTATCTTACAAAGAGTTACCATCAATAAATTTAAATGTTGAAATGCCACTGATCATAAGAATACAAAATCTTTTTCTAAAATAAGAGATTCAGACAGCACTATTTTTAAACAGAATATTAAATGTTTCTTTCCATAAGCAAGAGAAACCAGACTGTGGCGAGTCTAGACAAAGCCTGGGTATGATGAAAAAAACAGAAGCATGCTTGATACTACAGAGCTACTCTCCATCCCTACCTTGAAATTTTATAAATTTCAGCATCTTCTTCACAAGGCATTTCAAAGGTAGTCCATTAGATACATACTGTGCCTCATGATCTTATTGTACCCCAAAATGGCAAACTGTATGAATCTACTGTTTGTGCCTCCATAGGGTACAGCAGCAGTAACGTTTATCCCTGTATGTCACAAATCCCATCTGGCTCTCTCCTTCTCTGGCTGAATCTGCTGTTAACACAATCTTATAGCAGCTAGTCCAAATCAAGGGACATTATGATAAGACTACGAAACAGTCAGACATTCCAGTAATCTGAGGCAAGTTTTTCTCATAATGGAGGAATTGAAGTTATAAATATGAGATAATGGGAAGATAGCCCTAGCACACCACTTTTTCTTCTGGTAAGAAAAAATAATAGTACCGTGAACTAAATTTCCTATACAGTAACTCTATAACTCTGCTTGCTGGAACTGCTCACTGTGTATCTTGAAAAAGAAAAAAAAATGCAATGACTGAAATTGGAAGCAAAAAAAACTCCACTTAATCATAGGCTTGACTTTAAAACAAATATTTCAACTTGGACTTAAATTGCTTTTTGAAAACATTGCATTGATAAAAATTGAAAAATCTTTGTAACTAATTCTAAATTGAATGGAAAAAAAAAAAGCAGCTTCCTCTCCTAGAGGAACAACTCTGCAGAACTAAGGTGGACTAATGAAATGCTCTGGTGTTCTTAAATCTTCATTTTTCTGCTAAATGTTTGTCCTAAAAATCAAATGTAGCTGTTAAAGAATGACATATTGTACTGAACTCAGCGGATCATCATAGTACGATGGGGTGGGAATACTGGGCAAGGCTAACACCGCTGCTATGTAAGACCATACAGGGGGGAAAAACAAAAACCAAACCAAAAACAAACCCGAAACCAATCCCTGTGGTGGGTCATCAGGAATTTTAAGAAACAGCTAGCACACTATGATAGTCATATAAATTAAAACCCAGTTTTATCCACTTGGATTTTCACAGTCATCAAATGCCCTTCTTGCAGGTCTTTCCAGATTGGCACTACTGGCTGGGAAAGAGCCATGGAGCATCTCAGTGCAGAGAGCCATGGACACAAAGAGGCCACAAGAGAAACAGGTTGTGCTGTGAGAGCCTCACACTCAGCCTCTCCTAACGAGGACAAGCATCGCTTGACACAGTCACCTCACAACGTACCGCAGCCTCAGAACAAAGGGAAATATAAATGCCTCCTCCCACTCCTGAGCAGCCCGGGTGTCTGAGCAAGCTCTAGGAGTCATTTGAGAGAGGACTGCGAAGAGTATCTCATAGCAGATTTGAATATTAAACAAGCAACTTTATTCTGCCTGGCTCTGCAGACTATCAAGAAAATTGTTGCATTACTCAGAGTTGTCCTACATACATTGCTACTCATGCGCTAAATACTTATTTAACCTGAAGTTCAGGTTGCTGAAATAATCTATACAATCCTACATTAAACACAAATAGTACAGTCTTAGTAAAACAAACAAACCAACCTAAAACTCTAGGACTGAAAATTATCAGGGATGTTATTGCATATAAAATACAATTAATGTCACACAGCTGTTACTGGGTGTTTTTTTTAAACACAGGAGAACTACCAAAAGAGCAGTCCCTCTGCTCCTGCTTGCAGTCACTAATCATGCATTTCAGAGTTAGGCAATGTCAGAAGAAAGGTTGCCTGTGCAAAATTAATCCAATCCCTTTGAGTATACACATTATGATACAGCCTTGTAATTGCACATTCACGCACTGTTTTTCCCCTCAGGACCACTGCTGTATTCAGTTCACAGGAAGGAAGAGTGCTCTGCTAAAGATCAGCTGGACAAGCTTCTGTTTCTCTTTTGTTTCCTCTTCCAGGGTTGATATGTGGTTTTCTGCCACCGTATTTACTGCTTGCTGCTCAGCCTTGCTCCAGTAACAGAATTAGTGTCCTCCTGGGCTTTTCAGCAGTGCTCATCACTGTGATGCTGAAATGGTTCACATATATCAACTGATTTATTTCCTGAACACTTCTCTGACTGAGACAGCATTATAACGGCTTCTACTTGGCATGTGAAGAGCTGCGTCATTTGGAAATTCAGGTATAAAATTTCCATTCACTTTGAGTGGCTACAAACCAAGAGTTACAAATTCAGCTGAGCACCCAGAAAAAGAACACACGCAATCAGTGCCCATTTATGGAGGTCTGGTTTAAAAGATTTATCTAGTATTCTTATATAAAACATACAGCAGGTATGGCATCCAGGTTCACAAAGAAAAATTCAACTGCCTTGAGCCTGAAACTCTCTTTCTGAGCTGTCTTCTGCCATTCAGAAACTTTCAAATTTCACATTTTACACGCATTTTACAGAAAAACAAGCTCCTCTACTGCATAGTCTGGAGTCACTCCCTCTCCCTCGCTCACTCTCAGAAACTTGGATTGCATTGGTAATGCGCTCCTCCAGCATCACTGTTTGACTCCGTTTGCTCCGCTGCTATCTTTCTTACTCTTGATTCTCCACTGTCTCTTCGATGCACACTACAGGCCCAGGCTTCAAGCTTTCCTCTCCTCCTCAAACAGTGTGAGGTTAATGGCTGGCGTCGATGATCCAGCAGTGTGAGCTTAACAGTTGGATTCTATGATCTTAAAGGTCTTTTCCAACCTAAATGATTCTATGATTCTTTGATTCTCAACAACTTATCTTGAATGTAGCTTTTTTTTTGTCTAACTGTTCTCACATACTTTTCCTTCTTTTACCTCAGTCCTTTCTTTTTCCCCCAAAGTCCCTGCACTGTCAGTGTCAGGTCATCCTCTGCACCCCTGTCCAGTCAGTCCTTCCCCTCGTTTACCAAATCCATCTTTCTGCTTGAATCTGTTTCCCACAGTCAGGCTCTTCCCAAATCCTTTTCAATTTTCATTGCGCTCTCCTCATAATCTCTCCCTCTACCCTCAGTTTTGATAGGAGAATAATTTTATTCCAAACACGCTCAAAACCCTGTCATGATTTCAGAAAGACATGATATCTGTTCTAGGAAAATGCTACTCCCCCTGATTGCTGCAGAGTCTCGTATCTGCACAAATAAATAACTTTAATATAATTTTGACATAACTTTCATATCATTTTAGTGAAAATTAATATTTTTACTTAATAGCACACATATGGGGAAGGAAACTGCCTTTTAGCATTGTTCTTTTACGTTCAATGCTCCTTTGAAAGAATACTTAAATCTGCAGGAGCTGGGGACAGTTTTACGCCTAAATGTCATGTGATATTATGGAACCTTATATTGACCTGTATACTTCTTCAGTCAGGGACGTTCGGTCAGTTTTCTTATATAAATCGTATCTGTTCATGATTTTCAAAGTGTGAATAGTAATGAAGTTGCATTTATGATGCTTAATTTGATTTTTAATTTGGCCTCTGTGGATCAGCGCTTCAGAGAACTGCTGCTGCTGACAGGCATCATCATGTGAAGAAATCTGCATTCAGGCCAGCTGTGTTTATGTATCATTCACACTGGTATCATACAATGGAGAAAATCACAAATTTGACTATAATTGTGGCAGCTGTGTTCAGTGAAGTGTCCAAATTAGAAGCGACCTATAAAAGACTGTATGACTTGTAAAAGGAATGTGCTCTGGGGAATTTTCTACACAATGGAATATTTTGGGAGCAAGCTTTCAAAACAAATAGAAGATTATGTATGAATAAAAACCATGAATGATGCATATAACCATGAATGAACTTTCTGAATGTATCATTGTGCCCTTTAACAGAAAAAAAATTCTGAAAAGTCTCAAAACATATGAGTTTCAAGTCCCAGTAAAATTGGCTGAAGCAGGACCTGACCCCTCCTTCAAAAAATATTAAAGCACAGTTTTAAAAGACAGGGTAAGAATATTCTGCAAAGATTAAAGCTAAAGCTGTGCATACACTGAAAGGAAAAATGTAACTTCTAAAGCGTAGGTTATCAAACCAAAAAGCATTACCTCATCAGGACATCTGAATCCAGGAATTCAAGCCAATTTTGCTAGTCTACCTGGTGGTTTTGTCAGCTGAATGCTGGATTTATTTATAAATTACATCTAAACTCTTCTGTTGTGCCACACAGACCTCACTGATAGAGGATTTACTGAAAAGGCTGTGCTGGAATCAATGAAATGCACCTTGTAAAAACCAAAACAAGGCAAGAAAATTCACATATGTTTTTAGATATACTTTTTTTTTTACAGTTCATTTTTTTTATTAAAAACATTGGCTTCCCAGAAGTTTCACTGTTTTCCATATATTCAAGAAAGTAGATTTGTGGAGATTTCAGCATTCAGTATTTTTTTCTATTTCAGTATAACCTGCACCACAATAATAACCTGGCACCTGCTTCACTGACTGCCTAAAATACTTAGAGAAGAAAATAAAGTTAAAATGACAGAAGCCTCTCTCAACTTCCAAAATAAATTAAAAAAAAAGTTTTAAAATTTTTGAGTGAATCAGACTCTGACAAGGTTTGGAATATGAATGACGTGGGTCTGGGTTACAGGAGATTTGTTGCAGAAAGATTTAAATAGAACATTCAATTTGTGGCTTAGTACTGCAGCACTCTCGGCATTTTTTGTTAATTCCCCAAAATACAACTGAATTCTCTATCTCCTGAACATAAATTCCACCCTTAAGTAGGTCACTAAGGTTAGCTTTATATAAAGCAACCTCTAATGTAAGAAAAGCTGCATGATATTCCCATAGACTTAGAGAACATGGTATAGATGAAATCCCCATCAAAGGGCATCTTTCTGCTTGAAAAAAAGCTCACTCAAAGACTTTTTAAAAATGGCTTTTGGTCAAAATTAAATGGTCATCCAGAAAGAGCTCTGTGTGTTTTCACCTGAGACCCATCTCAGTTGTTTCCAATGGATGATGAAACAGAAAAGGCAAGAATTGTGGATATTCCAGAGGAAGGATCAGAACTCACTGACACTGGGAATTTCAAGGAATAGCCCAAATTCAATCCTGTGAAAGTCATACATGCTTGAATTACAAGCATGCTTGGGCAAAAAATACCAGGTATATCAATAATGAGTAAAAGCATGCTAGACAGCAAAAGGACCAGGAACAACAGCAGATTATGAGCAAACAGGGACCAACAGCATGATGATGTTGCACATATGCATCCAGAAGTAAACCTTCTGGTGTGCTTACTTCATGCTGATGCAGCAGGAATACCATGTCTACTGTTGCCCAATCATAGTAAGACAGTGACAGTCAGATTAGGGAGAGTCCAGAAGACAGCAGCAGCAAAGATCAGGTCAGGTGTTTGGAAACACAGTGTTACGAGGAAAAATTGGAAGACTTATATTGGTTCAACATGGACTATGGACAAGAAGAGACATGTAAATCATAGAATCATAGAATCATAGTATCATACTATCATAGTAATCATACTATCATAAATAGTAATGCACATATGAAGAGAGTTGTTATGAAGAAGATAGGGAGAGCATTTTACTAAATTCTCCAAGTCTGCTGCAATATTAATATATTAAGCATATAAATAATAATAGGATTGCGGGTACTCATTTACTATGGTGGATAGGATTTCCAGCATATTACTTTTTTCCATAGACTAGCTAAAGACCCGACTGCATAAATTTTGAACTCTGAAATACTATTATGCAGCACGTGGATGGAAATATAAAATGACATAAACAGGTTATTTGAAGGTTTTCTGAGGTCAGGACTAACACTCAGCATTCACAGGAGGAAGACGTACGTACTGAGTGAGTACAGAAAGGTCCATGAATGAGCACTGTATTCAGATACAGCTTGGGCTGTTGAAGGAGAAAAACATATTTCAGTTGATGTTTCACATAGAGGGTTCAGCATGTAGCGGAGCATCAACACCTCTGTCAGGAACGGCCCTCTTTCTGGGGCAGGTCTCCATCATGTCATACTCCTGCCAGCTCCACAACTCAAACGCTGCAGCAAAGGTGGTATGATTCAGGGGAAACTGACTTAAGCACATTTCTATAAGCTTTCTGTTAAAGTCTGGACAGAGTTCAGTCACGTACCTGATGCTGTCTAAACTAACCTCTGCCTCAGAGCAGAGGGCAAGACCCTTTTGCAGTTTCTGGTGAAGATCTTGAGGTACATTGTCCAGTTGCGTCTTCAGAAAACAACCCGCGGCTGCAGTCCCTCTCATGAGGGATACTGTCTGGGTCACGTTCCAGTGCCGACTTCTTGCAATAAAGACTCACTCACATAAATGGGGCACCCCACAGAGAATAAAAGGATAATAGGATCGCCTGTGCGTGAATAAGAGGCTGGAGCTTTTAGTCACATTTTAACTTGCTTCCTTAAAATATCCTGATTACTTCTGGAGTGTGGTCCTGTCTCCCTTAGGACAGATATGCTATGAGAACAAAATTCATTTTCACGGGGACTCCCTGTCAGCAGCAAAGATGTCTTACTTTTCTGTGTACCTCATTGTCTCAATGGGAAAACAGCTTGTGCAACAGGTGCTAAAAATGCAAGCACTTTAAATCTAAGAGAAGGTACCTCTTTGCACAGAATAATGGTCAAAACAATGCGTTTGTGAGAAATACATCTTAAAGTTGTCTTCTTTGGAACAGTTGCAAAATGTATATGATACATTCACATGTTTGAAGAAGGGCTGCATTTTGCTGAAATACTGAAGTGATTTCAGCTTCCTCATGCCTGAACAAAAGGCAGAGAATTTTTTTTCCATTTGCAGTGCTGTCATTAGAATATCAATTTTAGGAAAAATAATAAAAAAAAAAAGAATAGACATAAAAAGCCTGTAATTTATAGAGAAATTCAGAAACTGATAGGTATACTTTTAACTCGCCACTTTCAAATCTTCAGCTACAGAAATTTTTTCAAACACAACTAGCCAGTTTGCTGCTTTAATTATGTGTATAATTATAAAACATTGTTGTGAATTTAGTCTCTGTTACGTCCACGGTGTTTAGTACACCATAGTTGTTTTTCATGCTGCAACATTACTTCAGACCTCCCTGAACTGCAATGTAATCTTGGATGCTTTTTTGCTGCCATGTAATCACACACCACTCAATCATTTTAGACTGCTATCTACTTCTCACTCTCTTCAGCAACTGTAATGGACGACCCTTGTCCCAAGTTCATTCATTCCAACTTCACGACGTATTGCACTCAATAACACATATTTCCATCTGACTAGCAGCAAGTAATACGGAAGCAATACAGACATTTGGATTGCATTCGGCTCACTCACAGCAGTGCAGTTGATCCAACATAATTCTACCTGACACAGTGTTCATTTATGCGAGTTCAATTTCCAGTCTGTATTTCATTTCTCCTTACAAAATTTGTTGTGAGGCTTGCTGGCACTTTCTTTTTAACAGACTGTTGGAAAATTACAGGTAAAAGACACAATGTAAATGTAAAATACATATACACGTACAAAAGTGTAATAATTTTTTTACTGGTTTTGTTTCCTTTTAAGATTCACCAAAATTTAGAAGCAGAGAAAAAAGAATCATCTTTGTATTCACAACACAATAAGTCAACATCTACATGTTTCAATTCTAGTATGGCTACTGAGACTTATGAAATCTCAGTAAAAGCTGAAAACCTAAGGCCAGGATTTTCTCTCATGATACATCTTGATAGAGCAGATTCTTATATAGCTCAAATCTTTGGAACCATATATTAACTCAAATATATGGAAAGTGCACATAAGTTCCATCACATCCAATCAATGAGCAAGAGATACAGGGAGAAGACAAATACAGTGTGAAGAAAGGAAAACAATACTTCAATTGCTTAAATTCTTACATTATACATGAAAAATACACCACATGCACCTCTGTTTACATTTAATATTCAGCACAGGAGGCTGACATAGAATCATAGAATTGTTAGGGCTGGAAGGGACCTTTAAATTGCAAATGCATGGACATGGATGAAGGTATCAGGAAACTGAACAAGACTGGAGATAAAGTCTTTTCATTGAACGCTGCTGGAGCTATTAATTGGAGAATATTGCTACTTGACTACATCTACCCTAGCATTTTTCCATTCCTTCTTTTTGGAAGCAGGGAGAGAAAAAAGAAAGGCTGGCGATAAAGATGAATGGGGCTATCACCAGAAGCCTGAGAGAGTTCTGAAAAGGAAAAATCACAACATCTGCAGTTTGTAGGTTGTTCATGAAAGTAGCTGAGCTGAACAGCATTTCCCAAAGCTTGGGATTAAGATTTATGTGAGAGCAAAGAAGTGCTTTGAAGCTTTCTTGCTTTTTTACCATTTGCAGTGCTGACTCTTAAGCAAGCACCTAAATAATGTTCTGTTTTGAACAAATTACTTCTGACTTGCTTTAATTTACTCGCAGGTATGAAAAACAGGACCAAGATAGTTGAGGTGGAGCATGGAGGTGAGAGGCATACACCAGAAGTGAAGTCCTTCAAAAGTCACATAAAAAAATTATTTCATTCTTCTTTTACCCAAAGTGACTGAAGCACTTCTAAAGTATAGTTAAAATAGCCTTCTTAAAGGCAGTAAGCAGCAACAGTAGTAACAAAAAATAGTGTTCTCCCTGCATTTCCCATTGCCATTTAACACACACATACGGATGGATGGCTTCTATTAGCATCACGGGAGAAATCCATCTGCAGCTGATAGCACCTAGTCCACTGTGCAAAGGCCTCAATCACACATTATTTTTCAGTAGCCCCTCCACGCAACAGCCAATACAGAAATGTAGTATTCAGAAATCTGTATTAAGCAAACAGCTTTCCCATGCAGTGTGTAATAGAAGGCAAAACATCTCAGCACAGTGATTCAAAAACCCAACACATTCAAACAATGAAGTACCCAGAGCTTGCTCACCAGAAATGCTTAGCACAGAGATGCATCTGACATCCCATTTCTCTCCTAAGCTAAAGAAGCTGAGTCAGTGCTACAGAGAAGCATCTCAGGCCACCAAAGACGGAAAGCCTCATTCTCTGCCTAAGAAGAACTGCCCCCACCTCCAAAAACCAACCCAAGAAACTTCCTTTTTCAAATAAGGGAGTATTTTAAATTATATTTTAAAACACAGCCATGTTTTAAACTCAGCAGAGACCAGTCTGTAAGGTAACATCTTTGTGATTAGAATGACACTCAGACATGGGAAACATCCCATTTTCTTCTTTCTGCATGCAGCATTTCAAAGCTAAAAGGGGTTGAAAATCACCCTTCTCTTATAGAGGCTGAGACTATTGAATAAATCCACAGGGATTTCACAGAACCGAGGGTGAAGATCCCAGGACTGCCTCCTCCCAGCATGGTTCCTGCTCGAAACACGTGAATGTTCTATAAATGACAGGTACCACCATTACTTTCTCTGATGGGTCCATTTAAAAGAATGCCTACTCTGTCTCCTCATGTGAAGGACCTGAATCCATTCTTAATTAACCCAACAGTTATCCTAGTGTATTAATAGTGTGTGGTAGAAGCACTACATGCTGCAACATTCAGCTGTTCTGAAAACCTTTTGAAAAATACTTTTGTCATAATCAGAGTCATTAAATTGCTCTTATTAGCAGAAGATCTGCTGGTGATGTTCATTCTCTGCAACTGGAAAACCATTAAAGGCTGGACTCTCTGAACACAACATTTTTGAACGGCGCCAGTGTTAAAACAGATCCTAAACTCTGTTAATGCACAATGTGAAAAGAAACAGTTTCAGAGCCACATCTTCCTGTAACTCCTATCAGTGCCTTGAAGTGGCGTAGGCTGTAATGGTTTCCTAAATTGTCTTCTGCTCCTAGAGGCAAGGCAAGGACTGAGCAAAGCAGTGCAGACTTGGGCAGGGGTAAGCTCCTGGGAATGAATGCTGCAGTTCCTCCTCCCCGTTCCCAGTCACGCTCTCTATCGTTTGCCATTGAAGTCAAGCACTGTAATCAGGTTATCTTGCCCAGCTGCTAGATTGAATTTGCAGGCACAGACTGAATATTCCTCCCTCTACCCGTGGAAAGATGCCTCAAAAAAAAAAAAGGAAAAAGAAAAAATAAAAGGCTTATGACATATACTTCTGACACACAAAAAGAACAAAAATCAAGTCCTTTAGGAGACACTTGATTGTCTTTTACCACCCATGTAAATCACACTTCAATACTGAATAGCCAAACCCCCAAAAGGCAGAACGTTTGCAGGCCTCTCTCATTCCGATTTGTGTTTACTGACATCTACTGGCTGCTCTGACTCACACCTTCATTGCCAGGGGAACCAGAGGTTCAGTTTTGCACTGTTGTAATCCCAGCGACTTTAACAGCATCAGCCACATAAGGGGAAACTGGTCCTTCCTGTCCCTATGTATAATACAAAAAATCCAATTTATATGTACCACTTCTAAAAATTATCTTTCTAAAAGTATGATTAATTAATAGGGTACCTATTAAAATGCCTCAAGTAAAAGGACACGCAGTAGAATACAGTTGCCAAATTCAAAACCATCCCCGCTAAATACTTCTACCTTTTGTGACATCCAGGAAGAATCCAAGGAGAATCCTCCTTTAACTAGGCAACCCGTGCTTTACAAAGAAACACTGCTTGTAGAATACAGTTTAAAAAAGTTATCTACTGGACTACAACAATTATCTAGACAATGTTACTGCAGTGTATTTTGCAAACTTATACAGAAACAGATAATTTCATTCAGTATAATGAGATGATTCACTAGCACTCATTAACTATTTAGAAAAATAATACTTTTCTCCAGCTAGTAGAATCACAGAATCATAGAATAGCTTGGGTTGGAAGGGACCTTCAAAGGTTATCTAGTCCAACCCCCCTGCAAGGAGCAGGGACATCTCCAACCAGATCAGGTTGCTCAGAGCCTCATCCAACCTGGTCTTGAATGTTTCCAGGGATGGGGCACCACCTCTTTGGGCAACCTGTTCCAGGGTTCCGCCACCCTTATTGGAAAAAATGTCTTCCTTACGTCCAGTCTGAATCTACCTCCCTCTATTTTGAAACCATTACACCTAGTCCTGTCACAACAGGCTCTGCTAGAGAGTTTTTCCCCATCTTTCCTGTAGGGTCCTTTTAGGTACTGGAAGGCTGCTATAAGGTCTCCCCGGAGCCTTTTCTTCTCCAGGCTGAACAGCCCCAACTCTCTCAGCCTGTCCTCACAGGAGAGGTGCTCCAGCCCTCTGATCATCTTCATGGCCTCCTCTAGACTCACTCCAACTGGTCCACATCTTTCTTATGTTGGGGGCTCCAGATCTGGACACAGTACTCCAGGTGGGGTCTCACGAGAGCAGAATAGAGGGGGAGAATCACCTCCCTCAACCTGCTGGCCACACTTCTTTTCTACGAAAAATTTTAGGCAAACAGAAAATAACCAATATTGACTGAAAAACAATAGATGACACATTTTTTTCAATGTGATTGATGTAGCAGGAATTTTTCCAACTGAAATCTCAATGATTTTGTCACCTCACTTGAAAGACAGCAATTCTAGGGAAGTTGCATATCCTATTGTGCCTTAGTATTGGTTAAATATAGTCTGGGAAACACTACTGCCTCTTGACTCAAAATAAAAAACCATGTTCTGAAATACTGTCTGAAAGGAGAGGAAGCCAGAGTTGGCTCTTTGAGTAAACATAGCCAGTCAATATGAATGGCAAAATTTGATTCACCTTTAAAGAACTTCAGAACTACAAATTTTCTTTGTTATAACAAATTCTGCTAAGACTTGAATTAATCTTCCAAGAGAAATATTCAGAAGCTTACCATTTTGTTTAATACTAAATTAGCTAAAGCAGTCACAGGAATGTTTCACAGGAATTCACAGGAAATAGTTTCTCTCTGAGATTTATTTGAGAAGAGCCAATAGATGACTCAGTCTATGACTTCAGGATGTTTTCCTACCAAAACCGACTGTTCTTCTAAAATCAGCCAATGCTTTCTGATGCCATCAAAAGTAGAGCAAGTAGTAAGGCATTCTCCCACTAGCAATGAGGAAAGAATTTCAATTTCCTGAAATTTCTGTTTTTCCTTTCTTTCTTGCACACTGAAATCTTCCAATGAAAGTATCATAGACATTAAAAGTATTTCCCTCCATCACTGTTCTTAAATAGGTAGTTTTAAAAATACAGAGTATTGGATAGGTGTCTGCTTTGAATGAATCACACTTTCATGAGGTTAATTCCTCACTGGAATAATTTTAGATATCTGGATTATTTAGGTCAAATTTCCTAAATTTTAGAAGAAGGGCTAGAAAGAGCTACTGATCTCTTGTGGATGAACAGATGAAATAGAATACTTATTTCTGAAGAGTGATGTAAAAGAAATATGCATCAAACTGAAGGCAAAGCATGGGATTTCAGGAAAAAAAAGTCTCACAGGAACCCAGGAGAGATGAAGAATATCTGAACAGACACTTAAGAGTTGGGCAGTTCACTATCAAAAGCAGCAGTTCATATGTTCATAGACTAGAGATGAATCAGAAAAAAATCAAATTAATATTCCGATAAACTAAGAAGTGTGTATTTAGGCTTATCTATATTCTGCATCACATGCTGAGAAGAAGGTTCCAAAATTCTGGTACCACTCTTCTCTGAATATATAAAAAAAAAGTTTTACAGTGTCAGACAGTACTGAATGCCAGAAAATTCTCATGGTGTTGCATCGCCAAATAATATTCCTTTTGTTCCATTCTGTTAGGTGCTACCCAAAATGGCAAGGGCAAACTAGGAAGCTTAGTAATATCGCAGACAAATGCTCCTTTTAAATATGGAATTTAAATATGGAATATGGCATTCTACAGCTCCCAAAATAAATTCTCAGATGAACACACATCATCCTGTGAAGTTTAATTAACCAGTGTTTGGGATTTATTAAAACAGCAGCCTTTTTGGAACAGTGTAGAGAAGCTTCTTTAGTTGGCTACTGAAACGTTCAAGGCCCTCTGTGAAAAAGACACACTAGTTTCTGAAAACTTCACTAGTCAAATCTTCTAGCATGAAACTACGAACAAATTATAAACCAACATATTTTCATTAATAAAATATCATTGGCACGTAACTCTGCTAATAGAACTGAATGAGGAGTAACTCACTAACTTAACTAGAGTATCTTGTATTTTCGCCTAACTTTTGTTTATAAGTAACTTTAATTCTGTCATCTAATCCTTCAGTCATATTGCTAAGACAAAATTGCTGTCCAGTTTATAATTAAAGTTTTATATTTAAGGACAAAATACTGAGATAAATACTCTATTGTCAGAACGACAAACTGCTGCTATCATTGTTTATTGTTGGAGAGAGATAGACACCACTGGCTTGACTGCAGTCATTTTTGGGGAAGATCTTATGATTCCAATATGTGAGAGAAGCACAAAACAGAACCATAAAGCCTAGATGGCACCTAGATTATAAGCAGCAAAGCATTAATATTTTAACATGTGAGAAGCATAATTTTAGCACTATGAGCAATGCATCATTATAAACATGATAAAGGAAATGACTAAAAAGAAACCCCACTCACAATCATTTTCTCGTTTCCTATTTTCTACAAACTGCCCTGAAGCCTTCCTCAGAAACAAGATGATAAAGCAGAGAG
The DNA here is from genome assembly GCA_011801015.1 of Ardeotis arabs. Classification (NCBI taxonomy): domain Eukaryota; kingdom Metazoa; phylum Chordata; class Aves; order Otidiformes; family Otididae; genus Ardeotis; species Ardeotis arabs. The sequence continues at coordinate 22,034 of JAAGAY010129858.1, forward strand.
ACTGTGTACCTTGAAGATCACCAACACCTTGAAGATCTATTAACTAAAAAGAAAAGCATTCTAAAATCAAAAGCCATTGCTAGTAACCCAGTGCTCTAAACTCCCATCTAAAGAACAACACCATCTGAAAACTCAGTCAACACAGGTCCTGAGTTTCCTGAAATTAGCACATAGCTTTGCAGATCAGCAGTTCATCCTAAATGAACTTAGTGGACTACCAGAAGCAGCGTAACAACATTAACATGGCATAGTCCATTGGTTAAAATGCCTGAAAAGAGAGCTAATCTGAGTGCCTAATATAACCTCTTTTCTAAAGAGTTACCGCTGAAACAACAACTTTCAAGACCCAGACTCCGTCTTCACATGACTATATAGACTGCATGATTGTCTAGACTGCAGTTCATTTTTTTTCTGTAAACAGATGAAGCATATTTTTTAAGCAGGAGCAGTTATTTCAGGAGTAATATATATTTTAAGAGTTTGTCACTGTAAAGGGAGAAAAGTATGTCACTGTAAATAAAGGTAGAAAAATTAGCCAATGGCTATTTTAGCCTTCCTCAAAGATGGAGATATGAAGAACGCATCAGCTAATACTGAGAAGAAAAAGGGAAATATATGTTTACCCACTATACAAACAGGATACTCAGTTTCCCACCAGTGCCAGGATCTTTGTCCATCTGTGAATAAGCCCAAAAGACTACTAGCACGTAGTAATGGGCTATCACAGATTTTTTGGGGATAGGTTGCCTTTTAGAATTACTAGACTAATTACACATAAAATTACAGATTATTTTGCTTCCCTACCAATTACACCAACTTCCCTATTGTTGACTGTTGTTATTTATTAATAAACACAACCTCGCTCTAGAGCCTTTCAATGGTAAATCTCAAAGCACTTTTCAATATTGGTATTGTTAACTCTTTATTCTTGGAGACAGTGAAGCACAAGAGAAAATGATTTCTTTGATTTCTCCGGCAAGATACACAAGGAGGAAAGAAAGAAAGAGGAGTGGTTAAGAATGCTCTTAAAAAATGACAGGGAGCACAGTATTAAAGATACTATCCAAATAGCAAGGTCCTTGACTTGAATGTCCAAATTGTACTCTTCTCGCTCATCCCCAGCAGAAATCTTCTTAGATCTCTTAAAGAAGCAATGATTGCCCTGTCAAATTTCTATCTAAAACATGCAGTGTCTTTTAGAAGAGACCTGCTTTACTTGGACAATAGGAGGAATGACAAAGTCTTATCTTTTAGCCGTAAAGATAGTAAATTCAAAATTGAGCAATAATAATCTAAGAAGAAATTTTTACTGTGGTCTGTTTTTAGTAAGCCATGCAGAACCATACTGGAAACGTACAGTACTCCAGTACACCTGAAGGAGCGACAGAATGAACTCAAGCATGTGTCTCAGAATCCTATAATATTTCAAAAGACACCTCTCGCTCATGTTTATTTTTTCTCACTGATCACAGATGAAGAATATCATAGCCAGAGAGACAGCTTTTATCGTTAGTCCTGCAAATAAAGTCTGGAGTTTGAAAAGCAAGCTGTGTTCCTCGTGATCATTTATCAGCAAGATTTTGACATTCACAACTTCATTAAATAATTTTGCTGGTGACACAAGACAGCTCAATGGTCTTGTTATCACTAGCATCATCACTATCAGCATCACTAAAAGGGTAAAAGGTTTCCAAAAGAATTACTCTTTTTATTAAAAGGAAGTATCTGCAATTTAATTCTGAATACACACACAGAACAGACTGATGAAGAAGAGATAATTTTTAAAAGCACAACAAAGCCACCACCGGGAGTCTGAGCCCCACTTAAGCAACACAGACACTACTTAATCATGTTCCTATCGTAAACAGTACCCCCAAATTCCCATTAGAGCATTTCTGTGACATTATTAAAGACAGTTCCCACCACAAGAAGTTTATAATCGAACGTAGAACAAAGAATCCATGAAAAAGCTATTTATTTAACTAAAAATAGCATAATTTATGATTCTCAAATCTGTTTTAGGTTCATAATGAAATAACAGTCCAACAGCCAAATTAAAACAAAATTTTCTTCAGAATATTTGACGATGGACAAAGTTAAAAGATTGTTTTTAGTGCAAGGGAACTACAGTACCTTATAGCAAAACATTTACATTTATTCTTTGAGACTGACTGATTGCCATGGGAACAGATGACCAAAAACCTAAAAAAAAGCATATAATCTATAGGCAAGAAGTGAACAAAAACTTGTGTATGTATTCAGATTATCTATACTCAGACATACATAAGACTGCTAAAAATATAGTAACAGTATGATCATTAGAAAACATCCTTACAATTTTTAAAAGGTTAGTAACACAGTGGATTGCCTTCACAAAAGAGAATTGCACATGGATTTGTAAAACTATAGCGTTTTCTCTGTCAAATAGATGTTAAATCCTTTTTGAAAATACTTATCTAATCTGAAGGCTATTATATTTTTTTTTTTCAGGTTCAGATATCATGTTGGATCATTGAATTTATTTCCAAACACAACACAGAAAATACAATGCAGCGACACGGCTAATATCTGAATTTAGTACAAATACATTCTGAGGTTAGATTGCCATTATTTTCAACTTAAAAAAAAAGGGGACACTCTGTTCTTGGATGTGCAATTGCTACTCTGATGATCTCCAAAGGCATTAAAAAATGAATCAGTGGGAGCTACGTGAGTAAAGAAATAAAGTATACCTATGTGGAACCTCTCCACTTCCCAGGTTGCTGGCAAAATGTAAGAAGATTTGAAGCTAACTTTTGAGAGAGGACCAGGTGAAGCTACAATGAGAGGAGACTTTAGCAGAAAAGAAATCCATGATGGACACCAAACATAAGTAAAAAATCTCCTGAAAAAATGGACACTTCTGTGCCTAATGGAAGCTGAACTTCTCTGCAAATTCTGCTTCTTCTGTGCCTGCAAAGTTCTTCTAAATGTTTTAACCAGGGTAACTGGAGGTTACTTGCTCTGCAGCATGTCACTCTTCATTGAAAGAGACTGTGGAGTTGCTCCACAGTGAACTGAACTAAATACTTGGGATCAACTGCGAGTAACATATTGCCATGTGAAACACAGCCAGAGCAAACCTGCCAAGTCTTACGCAATCTGCATTCAGCACGAGACTCTCTTCTACTCCTTCTCCACTCTCCTGTTCCCTGCTATGGTACCAGCCATTGAGGGAGGCATCTGCCTCGATCTGGCACATTGACTATGACTCCCTGACTTGAGTCTACTACCTAGTACTAATACCTAATTCTCCCCTGGCTCATTGGAGGACTCTGTATGCCAGATACAACTTTTCATTGAATTTCATGCTCCATAACCCATATTTTCTAAAGCCACATGCACCTGGCAGATGAGTCCTGCCATGCTCCAGGGGAGAGGTGTGACAATGTACTGAAGTGCAGCAGAGTGCGAACTGTCAGGGCTCTTTGCTCCATGAAACCCCAGGAGAACTCAGATTTTCCTCTGCCACAGCCTAACATGATGACCCGTTTCCATCAGGTGAGGTTGCACACATGAACCATGCAAAAGCACAGCTAGATACACATTTCCACATACATGAGGTCTTGCATGTTGAATGAGACATAAATGGAGATATCTGCTGAAATTCAGAAATCCATTTAAGAAAAAAAATCAAAATCAAGGAACTATAGCATAATATCAGTAGGAAAGGTCATCTGGTTCTACTTGGAGCCAACTTTGAAGTTATATCAAGTTGTCCTGATATTTCGCATGTCTGCAACAATGGAGATCCCACAAACTCTCTATGTAACCTGCCCTCGTGTTTGATCGCCCTTATAGCAAACAATTTGTTCTCTATGCCTGGCTGCGACTTCTGTCCATTGCTTCTCATTCTTTCACTGCAGACCTCTGAGTCTGTCCTCTACCATGGGGTAGTTGAAGTCAGAAATTAGATACCTTCTCCTCTCCTCTCCTCTCCTCTCCTCTCCTCTCCTCTCTGAACCTCTCTGAACCTCTCCTCTCCTCTCTGAACCTCTCCTCTCCTCTCCGAACCTCTCCTCTCTGAACCTCTCCTCTCTGAACCTCTCCCCTCCTCTCTGAACCTCTCCGAACCTCTCCTCTCTGAACCTCTCCTCTCCTCTCCTCTCTGAACCTCTCCTCTCCTCTCCGAACCTCTCCTCTCTGAACCTCTCCTCTCTGAACCTCTCTGATCCTCTCCTCTCCTCTCCTCTCCTCTCTGAACCTCTCCTCTCCTCTCCTCTCCTCTCTGAACCTCTCCTCTCCTCTCTGCACCTCACCTGAACC
>JAAGAY010129859.1:0-13715 GCA_011801015.1 Ardeotis arabs
ATAGAAGGCCACCAAATTGGTCAGTCACGATCTGCCCTTGGTGAAGCCATGTTGGCTGTCACCAACCACCTCCTTGCTCTCCATGTGCCTTAGCATGGTTTCCAGGAGAATCTGCTCCATCACCTTGCCAGGCACAGAGGTGAGGCTGACCGGCCTCACAGAAGGGGCTTTCTGTTTTTCTTACAGACTCTGAAACACTTCTATTAGTTAGTGGAAATAGTTTTCAATTAGAACAAGTACACGCTTATTGTATGCCACTTACTTGACAATACTGTCTGGAATCTGCACGTACTCCATTGGAATAATCTCACGAAGCTCTGCCAACGTGTTGACATATTGTATCTTACTGCTGAACTTAGAGCTGAAACACAGAAACAACACGCTAATTGACTTTCACCCCAAAACCTTTTATGATATACTAAATAAAAAAGGGAAAGTATGTACTTAATGTATTAAATAATTAAGTATTTTATTATTCCTATTTAATTTACAGAGTTCAGCTGATCATGCACATATCTGAGTTCTACTGAGGCTGAAATCAACTCTACATCTTTTGCTGTTCCTTGCTTAGGCTAAACCACAGAAATTAGAATAACATTATCAGTTGTAACGCCTACATACTAGGTAATGTGATCAGTTTTACAGTTTGAAGGAGATGTATTAAAATTCTGAAAATAATAAAGTGATGAAGGCACATTGACTGTACATGTTTGTAAGTGCAGGCCATGAAAAACAGAACATATTCTTCCTGTTTACCGCTGATGTGCGGGTATGACCAGGCAACATGAAGCTCCTGAAAGAGCTCTGAGCAGAAGGTGACTGCCCCTCCCCTCCCCTTACCATACACAACTTCCTCATAAGGTAAAGTGAGGCAACTGAAACAGGAATATATGAAGGTACTGTGAACAGTTATTTAAGCTTACTCATTTTAATTTATCTCTGTACCAGATTAGTGTCACTAGGCACACACACTTGAGCAGGCCAATGGTCATGTTTTAAGATGCATGAATCACTCACAATTGTCCAGTCAAAGCCACAATAACAAACAGATAATTCTTAGCATTTTATCCAAAATGTTAATTGTTGTCTGCATCATCTGAACTGCCAGCTGAAGTAACTTGGCAAGTTGCAAGCCAATTAGAAGCTCCTAAGGACTGGGGCCAGGGTAAATCTTTCAAAGGTTAATTTTTCCACTTGAGGATTCTCCTGGGTACACTGGTTCCCATCAGTGACTGATTTCTGAGTATTTCCTTCATGTGGGAGTCTGTGTACTGGGAATCCCAAACATATGACTGAAATAAGAAGTCCTCATCTCTTTCAGACTTTAGGGGAGATGTGCTGCCAACAGCGGTAAACTTTCTGTTATTTAAATGTTTTCACCCAATGCAAAATATCTTTCACAGACACTTGTTTTATTAGAAATCTAATTTCTTACCTAGCACAGCTAAGATGATCTCTAGTGTGAATATAAGGTCCATAAAGAGTATCTAGGATCTATCTTTGCAACCAGTAGTTCTTTCATCCTGTGTATTCAGACAACTGTTTAGTGTTTGTCACTCAAGATGAGGCCCAGACTCCACTGAAAGACCTTGCCAGTTTTTAACACAGAATAGACTGTAGCACACCCTCATTGATTTGACTGTCCCTTGCCATTCTGTTGTCTTTCAGTTTCTTGATTCCTACAGTTTTGTCCTGTATCTCAGCTGAAACAAAATAATGTTGCTCATTTTTAGCTATCTCATCAAAATCTCTTCTTGCCTTGGAACCAATTCATTTCTTACTCTAAAATTCCCACTGTGCATGTCAGTGGTTTAGTGAACAGCTTGGGGGCTAGCAAACTAAGCTACAGTCATCAGCCTTCAATCTAATCAAGTTTCTACCTCCTTACATTGGTTGTTACTGAGTTGACTCTTTTCATGCCTCCCAGAGTTTTTTGCTCAGCTTTCTCATAGTGCTCTTCTGTCCTCAGTGAGGGCTCAAGTATTTTATGCCATTTTTCACAAAAGTTACATTGGCCATGTGTCCTGCCCACCTTTTTCAGCTCTCACTTGCACCTCATTTTCTTCTTGCACAGGGACTCAATCTACTTGGCTAAAATTGAGAGTTTTAACTGGTCTCTATTGCGTCTAGTTTCGTATTGCTAATTCGCTTTGACAAACCATTTAGAGCAATTTTTTTCTCCTGTTCAGCAATGCAAAACATCTAGTCACTGCAGCTCAGTATGTTCATTCTGAATAAATGACTAATAAATTGAAACTGATGCCTGCCTATCTTTGGGAGCAAACAGGATGCACACAGAAGTATTTCAGACACCAAATGCAACTCAGTGAATCCCCATTGTCACTGTTGATAATTACAACTATCGTTTCCCTGTTTCTGTGGTATTTTTAATTGTCACTTTCTACTTAGTATTAAAGACACCAAATCTGAAAGAAGATGCTTTGTTATGACACTCTGCCTGTCACACTTTGGCAGTGATGGGTGAACTCATGTGCTTCCCCACCCCAATGTGCTCTGTCAGGACAGAGCACCCTGTGACAGACACGTCCAGTGTCCTCATCTCTAGCCTAGGAGTCTGAGGTCTGTCATGACGTATGTTATTCGCTGTGTGGCTTCTGTAGATGATGCTTCTTCTCTTGCCTAAAGCAACTTTCTCACACTTGTTAGTGTGCCCTCCCTGGTCTTAGGATTTCAATGACATACTTGCCCAACTTCTTCAACAACTTGTGAGGTCTTCAGGGCCTGTAACATTTCTTCGCTTTTTTACTAATCAAAGCATTATTTTTGGTGGCATTAATCTTCTTGTGTAGCCAGAATTTTTTTAATCAGGTGATTATCACTGCATGCCTTTTTCTACATATTATGACTACATCCCTTATCTACATACCTCTTAGCTGGGCTTGGAACAAAGATGATTTTAAGGGACTGAATTTTCAGTTCTGCATACAGGTTTATGATATCGTGCCTGTGATGTCTGCAACTAGATACTCTCAAAAATCACAGGTTTTTTTTACACTCACTCTAGGAAAGTCAGCTTCAACTGTCAAAATCCCAACATGAACTTTAAAATGAGTACTCTTCAGTGAAAAATTAACAGGCATGTTTGATCATCTAGGGTGCTCCTCTATTCTTAGGGACATAGAAAACCATTGGTATTCACCACATACCTTATAAAAGGTCGTGTCACAGCCAGAATTGTCCTGATAAACCATGATGGATGAACAATTATAAATGACTTTAAATTCTTCCGTAATCTAAGTAAAAAAGAAATGGTATCTTAAAACAAACACAACTCAACAAAATATACAGAAAGATTATATACAGTGAACACTGTCATACAAGGGAGTAACAGAAATGGATAGTGTTTAACATAATGGCTGTTGATCAGAAAGGGAAATACTACTCACCGCCGATCAATCATCTGGTAACATTTTTTCATCCAACCCAGTCCAGGCATTCTCCTTCTTGGTGTTGCTCCATTCAAGTAGACAATCATATAGTCTTCAGCTACCATCAGCTCTAAGGTACTGATTACATAGCTGATGAAAGTACACATGTGAGCACATACTTTACATTATCCACTGAAGCTCAAATTAAATCAGTTTACTAGGAACAAATCAAGGCAGACTAAGCAATTTATGAGAAGACAGTATTTTCTTTACCTCTAAACCAAGGCAAACCTTTAGTGCTGGTTGCCATGCTACCTGTAGATGTATAACTAGAAAACCACAGTCTTATCTGCATCTTCAGAAAGACCTGGTTTCCTTACAGAGACACAGTTTCATAGTGAGTTTTCAAATCTCATAGGTGACTCTTCTTTTTCTTAAAAAGGCATTCAATAATGAGATTTTGCAATGGAGACCATGGCAGGACCATGTGAAATTCCAGGAACTTCTGAAATTAACTGTTCAGAAACTTCTCTCACTACTAGTTATCATGTTTGTGCAATACAAAAATAATAAGGATCAGGAGAAAGTACTGGTCTATAACTCTTATGATCTTCACACTACTGCTACTAAGTATGTGACGGCCAACTACAAACACTTTGAATCTCAAAGCTAACAAAACTTGTCCATCAACCTGCCTTCTGATGGGACAGAGCACTCCACAGCATTACTTCATTTCATAAGCAAAACACTCATTAAATTCCTCAGCTCGGCAATAATAATTCAGACAGAACAGTGCTCTTGGAGCCAAACTCACCCTACCAAGAAAAGCTCAGTACTCTGTCAAATGAAAGGGCAGCTTTAAATTCTTGTCCAGAACTATACATGCATATGCTCTGCTCAGTAATCCCTGCCTTACTTGGGAGTTGTTCATCACAGGAATGTTCAAATTCTTCTCACTACTATCCAGCCCCAAGGCACACCTATGTAAGAACTACCGTGAAAAATCACGAGTCACACCTTAAAAACCTGAATGCTTGAGTGCGCTGACTACAGAAGGCAGCTCTGTCCCTGAGCACAATGGCCCCTTTCACAGCTGTATGGGAATGACTCACGGTCTAATCTGACTCTTAAATGCCTTAAGATGTAGTTTCTTGAAAAGAATAGTAGGAAATCTAGTTCTCGTGAAAGAGAGTGATATTTTACCTTGGCATAAAGTACACAGCCATTAACTGACCAGTTCCATGCATTTGATAAATCCCATCTAAATCACTGCTCACTCAATGCTTTTCACTGCTCTCCTTCTCACCTTGCAGTTGTGCATTTCCTGCTTTTCCCTGACATTTGTAAAGGCTTGTGTTTAACACCAAAGTGAGGTATTGTATGGACATTCTGACATGAAAAGCTTAATCTAACTCAACCTACTGACTATTTGACAGGTTATGAAATTAGCCTTTCCCATCTAGTGCTTTAAAGGCACTTAGACACTGAAACATAACAGAAAACTGTGTATAAGTGCTTCTCAAAACACTACAAACCTTTCAGTTATAGGAACAAAGATAGTCTGAAAAATGTCTATGTTTGCCTAAGTGCAAAGGGAATTGTGAATATTATGAATAATCAGTTATAATAAGAACAATCACGCACATTTCTAATCAGAAATACGAGGAGTATTATGACAAAAAGGAATCTCTGCTAGTTTTTTAGTCAGATCTCACTTATCTCATGTACTTTCACTCAACAGCTCTTATTCACTGTGGGTTGAATTAGACCATTTGCCATTTTTGGGATGCTGCGATCTCTTGCAAACCTTATCTAACTGGGAATTTGAAAAGATGGACAGAACTTTTCTCATTGACTATAACAGTTCACTCACTCTGCAAGAAAAAGTGCAGGTTTTGATTTTCAAAGTGTAATTTTTCAAGTTTTGATTCTTTTAAAAAACTTCTAATGTCTAGATGGTATCCAGAAGGGAAAGTAACTGCAAAATTCAGCAACAGTTGAGGACAGTTGTTAATCAGAAACCAGAGATGGCTTATATACTGCAAGTGCACAATTATCTATCAGAAACATGCTGTATGAAAAATGAAAAGAGATTCAGTGATCTGCAGACCCCTTCAGACGCCTATATAATTCAATAGTAAAGAATTCAAAATATTTAGATATATATTACTGGATATATTGTAAACTGTTGCACTCCCTCTATTTCAATGCAATTAATAGGCCTATAACTGAAAGAAAGGGGTGACCTGACTTTCCCTTTCTTCTTGTCTTACAGACAACCAACAGTCTATAAGCCTCAAAATAAGCTGAAGGTTCACAGCCAACCTGAACTCTCTCTTATACTACTACTCCAGAAGAAGACAGTGAGTTATAAAATTGACTTTGGCAATATCCTCAAGCGATGTGGAAAAGTCTCTTAAGGCTTGAAAAGGCTTTCTCTGCAAAGTCCATTACTCTCTATCTATGAAGAAGTGACCTGGATGAAGTCAAAGAACAATTATTTACTGTCAGTCATGGTTGCTCTCAGCTTTGTTCTCTAGTTATCTGGTTAAAACCACTGTAGTATTCCCCACCTCTAGATCACAGGGCATTGTGTAAATCAGTTACTGCAGGTGACATGGAGGTCTTAAGAGGCTCTACCAGACAAATGCTAGGAGTTCGTCTGACCTGGAACTAAAGCACTCAATCTTGATTTTCATATGTAGACACAATGTTGAAGGCACTGGCTGTCACCATGTGCATCTTCAAGGACTGGAATTTTAAGAAGACTGGGTCTGTGCTTTTGGTGCCTCCTAAGCTGCAGATGGTGAAGGCCAGGCCTCTGCTGGCTTTATAAAGGACTTACGAGTTTTAGCACAGAAAACACTGGAATGTTGATTTTTTAACAGCTGTAAGTGGAAGTTACACTGGAGGCACTTCAGGGGAGTGCTGCTTTCATAATTTTTGGCTGCCAAACCAAGTTGCTATTAGGAGCAATTTTGCTGTGATAAATTTGAGTTCATGTGGCCAAATTTGTGTCCTGCCCAACTGGCCTCTGCCACTTACAACTGAATCAGAAGCAGCTAGAGCCAGGAAAAATACTTAGAGCTGTTTGTGTCAGCAACTGTCATTTATCCTGTATTTTTAAAACAAGTGTCACAAAACAGGTCTTGTGACTTCTAAACACAGCCACAGCATGTATTAAAAATACGATATACAGTGATATATCATGATAATCTATAATAAACAACGAACAGTGGCCTAAGTCCCTGCTGATTGTTCTCAGCAAGGGCAGGAAATCACTCATGAAACAGTACAGTAATTGTAGGCCCATGAATCTGAAGATACTGCATCCGTTGACGTCTAGGCAGATACTACAGTCAGATTTGGCCCTGACAAATATGCCTTAATTTGGGAGGGTGAGTAGGTAAAGAATACTAAAATAATACTCCTCTGAGCAGTTTATCTAAAACTGATATTTTCCTTCTAATTCAGATAACTTCCCCTCTAATGACCAAAATTACCTCTTAATTAAAGACAGGTTATCTCTCACCACATAATTATGAGTACTAACTCAAAAAACACTGTCACATTGCTCACGTATCACTCACAGGAAAAGATTTTCCATGACATAGTTGTAATCTGTTCGACTGCTGTCTGGCAAGAAGCACGCTGCAAACACAATGATAGCATTCAGACCATCACCATAGTATCCTGTGGAAAAAACAAAAAGGCATCTTTATCTTTGTCAAAGGCTCTTAACAAGACTAATTTCAAAAGAAATCTCACAGTCTTGGAATACAACTACTATGCCTACTGCTGAAGAAGAACAAAAATGTACAAATTATCATCAAGTGACAAGGAAGCAGGATAGTCAGTTATGTTGAATTCCTGAAAAACACACCTAGCACAACTATTAGGAAACTTTTTATAAAGACCAGTAAAAAAACGCTGTAAGTAATACAATCTTATCTGAACTCTTGGTTCATTGCATCTCTGTGGCAATCATGTGCTGAATGCTCACCTTAGACTGAGGAATAAGGGACCTACAGAAAATAACCTACATTTGTTATTCTGCATCTTTTGAATGATGTGTCACGAATTCTCACAATTCTCTTCAGTTGGCTTGCGTAGCTCCAATGGTCTCAGGATATTACAATTATAACTGCACCCCACTATGCTGTAAAAGCTCCAGGGAATCAGTTAAATCCTTTGCTGGAAGTTTTGTATGAAATACTTTTTTGCCTTGGACACTCCAGTTGTCCAATACTGCCATTTTCCAGACTGCACCACTGCCTAATTATAGCTGTAAACCCTTGAAGCTGCAGCACTACCATTCTGAGGTCCAGGACAGTTGCCTGTCACCCAAAATAATTTTTTTTTTTTCATGATGGATCAATGCTGGTTAACATTCTACACAATCCTTTGCAGCTGCAACAGATTTCTCTGTTATTCACAATGAATACAAAACACTCCTGCATTTCAGTTGAAATTCTAAAAGTTTAAAAACTACATGTGATCAGGAGGCAATTTATAAAGATGCTGTAGAAATGGTTGTAGGCAAACAGCACTAATGAGGCAGAGAGATAGAAGCTGGATATACTCAGAGAACAACTTGAAAGGGAGAATGTGGGTCCCCTCTGGAAGGAAATGGAAGACCTGGTTACCCAGGACATGGAGAAGGCTGAGGTACTTAATGACTTTTTTGCCTCTGTCGTCATGAGCAAGGGCTCTAGCCATATTGCCCAAGTTGTGGAAGGCAAAAGCAGGGACTGGGAGAATGAGGAACTGCCTACTGTAGAGAAGAGCAGGTCTGAGACCATCTAAGGAACCTGAAAGTGCACAAGTCCATGGGACCTGATGACATGCATCCACAGGTCCTGAGGGAACTGGCAGATGAAGTTGCCAAGCCACTGCCTGTCATATTTGAGAAGTTGTGGCAGTCTGGTGTGGTTCCTGCTGACGGGAAAAGGGGAAATATAACCCCCATTTTTAAAAGGGGAAACAAGGAAGACCTGAGGAACTACAGGCTGCTCGTCTAACTTCTGTGCCTGGCAAGGTCAAGGAGCAGATTCTCCTGGAAACCATGCTAAGGCACATGGAAAATAAGGAGGTGACTGGTGATAGCCAACATGGCTTCAGTAAGGGCAAATTAGAATCATAGAATCATAGAATCACATGGTTGGATGGGACCTATAAGATCATCTAGTCCAACCGTCTTCCCACTACCATTGCTGCCACAGCTACTAAACCATATCTTGTAGCTCCTCATCAAGCCGCCTCTTGAACACTGCCAGGGACGGCGACTCCACCACCTCCCTGGGCAGGCCATTGTGCCTGACTAATCTGGTGGCCTTCTATGATGGGGTTACAGCATCAGTGGACAAGGGACGAGCAACTGTTGCCATCTGCCTGGACTTGTGGAAAGCATTTGACACTGGCTCGCACGACATCCTTCTCTCTAAACTGGAGAGAAATAGATGTGACAGATGGATCACTCAATGGACAAGGAATTGGCTGGATGGCCATGCTCAGAGAGTAGTGGTCAATGGCTCAATGTCCAAGTGCAGACCAGTCACGAATGGCATTCCAAAGGGATTGGTATTGGGACCAGCCCTGTTAAACATCTTTGTCGGCGACATGGACAGTGGGATAGAGTGCACCCTCTGCAAGTTTGCCAACAACACCAACAACACTGTGTGGTGCCGTCGACACGCTGGAGGGAAGAGAAGCCATCCAGAGGGACCTTGACAGGCTGGAGAAGTGGGCCTGTGAGAACCTCATGAAGTTCAACCAGGCCAAGTGCAAGGTCCTGCACCTGGGCTAGTGCAATCCCAAGCACAAAATCAGGCTGGGTAGAGAACGGATTGTGAGCAGCCCTGAGAAGAACGACTTGGGAGTTCTGGTGGATGAGAAGCTCTACATGACGTGGCAATGTGGTCTTGCAGCCCAGAAAGCCAACCACATCCTGGGCTGCATCAAAAGAAGCGTGGCCAGCAGGTCAAGGGAGGTGATTCTCCCCATTTATTCTGCTCTGGTGAGACCTCACCTGGAGTACTGCATCCAGCTCTGGAGCACCCAACATAAGAAGGACATGGACCTGTTGGAGTGAGTCCAGAGGAGGGCCACAAAGATGATCAGAGGGCTGGAGCACCTCTCCTATGAGGACAGGCTGAGAGAGTTTGGGCTGTTCAGCCTGGAGAAGACAAGGCTCTGGGGAGACCTTATAGCGGCCTTCCAGTACCTCAAGGAGGCTGAGAAGAAAGATGGGGAGAAATTCTTTATCAGGGCCTTCTGTGATAGGACGATGGGCAATGATTTTAAAACAGAAGCAGGTAGATTCAGATTAGATGTAAGGATTATATTTTTAGAATGAGGGTGGTGAAACACTGGGACAGGTTGCCCAGAGCCTGAAAACATTCAAGGTCAGTTTAGAGGGGGCTCTGAGCAACCTGGTGTAGTTGAAGATGTCCCTGCTCACTGCAGGGGTGTTGAACTAGATGACCTTTAAAGGTCCCTTCCAACCCACTCTATTCTATGATTCTATCATACAGAAAAGGCCTAGCTGCCATAATGCGGAGACTGTTGAAGCTATTCCAAGTCTTCCCATGACCCAGGGATCAAAACAATTTTGTCTCCATATATTCAGTCTGATGCTTCCTAAACACTGAATTTAATGTAGTCCTTAACTCACTTTGATATGGCTAGATTTCTGGTAAAATTTCAAATTTAGCCAGTGGTGGGCTGAAGCTTACCATTACATCTCATGCTGTTTCTTTTGCAATCGCTAAATTATGGACCAGCACTCATTCAAAAGTAAAGGAAATGCAATGTACTTTGTCATGGATTTAAGTGATCTAACAAAACAAGATGTCAGAAACATAAAATTTGAATCTTGATTATTTCATACTGAGAGCCGAGCTGAATGACCTAGACTTCCATCGATAACTGTGCTTTATTATTTACTTCATAGTTGCCATCAGAGATGTCTGCCATCAGAACTAGTCCTTGTTCAACAGTCCTTGTTCAACAGCAGTGCTAAATTAAGAGCTCTCCACTCACTAAAATGGATTGGTATTTATTTTTCATAAAAGCTGATGCAAATGTATACATCAGCATCTAGTAGGAACTGTATGTGACAGTTTTCACCACAAATGTACCTAGACTAGTTTACAGCACACAAAAAACATATAAATAAACACCATTAGCAAGGCCTCAAAATATTTTATGTTTGTTTCCTAAATTATGCCATCTGTGTCTGTTTGCTAAACTGTGTCTGAGGTGTCATCACATTCATAAATCTTTGATGGTGTTGCTATAGTTGGAAAATGCTTGGAGGTTTAAACGTCTTTCTGACTAAACCTCCTGCACACTGGCCACTGTGAACATCTGTAGGCTAGCATTTAGCTGCTTTTTATGTAAATGTGCAAATCTGAGGACCACATCCTCAGGCAATATAATTAATTATAATTTATTTACGTCACTTTTATCAGACAGAGATTCAACACCGAAAATACACTGGAAACAATGCTTTACCTTTAAGTGATGTTACAGATCAGCAACACTGTGACAGAAGCATCCTCATCTAAACTCACAAATCTTACCTCTGAGATGCTAAGTTACGTGCCTCAGTTTTTGCAGGAATAGAACGACTCATTCTTACTTAACAGCTTACTTAACAGTTGACAAACAGTGTCCCCCAAACATACAGAATCCAAAGATAATCTAAACCTGAGACACCAAGGAAAATGGACTTAGAAAGCTCTGTTTCATTTTCTTCCTTCAGTATCTATAGTAATATCTATCCATTTGAATTAATTTATATAAAAGTGTTGTGGTAACACCAGAACTACAAATTCTCTGAGCACATTAGGGAGGAGATGAGCAGAGGAGACAATATAGCAAGCACATGAGGTCATTCTCCTACTTCAAATGTTTTCTTTGATTCGCTATTTCACCATCATTAACAAATTATGTGAAGAAACCATAAAACAGTTGCCAGTGAAATGCTATCTGCTGACAAATGTAAATGGCAGAAAAATAACATAAGGAGCTTAGCCACATGAATGGAAGCCCCAGGGAAAACTGTATTTTTCTCTTTTGCCACTCTACTTGTTTAGATCTGTGCACCCAAATACATCCCTCAGCAAATCATGGGGCACTATACTTCCTCATGCAAACATTTTTTTTTTCTTCTGTAGGACAAAGTTTTTCCTTTACTCTAAGACAGTTTTAGCCTACAATGACCAGATTGTAACTGACACACATATGTCAGTTTATTTGTTGCTCTTGAAATTGCTTTCTATTTAAAATATTCATTAGTCACTGCCACACTGAACTGAAAGCTGAGTTGATTTGAGCCATGGTTGAAAAATAAACTCTCTCTCCCCTTGCCAGTATGATAACAGAACTAAAAAAGAAATAAATCATGCTCAATAAAGCATGAATTTTTTACATCAATCTAAAAAATACATCCAAGGTTTTCCTACCTCCATGTGAAATAACCTTTTTGTAAGGTTCAATGACTTTCATATCAATTCTTTGTTCTTGTTCTCCAATAACCACTGTTCTCCATAACCGGTTGTCCTCTCGCTCCTCTTCAGCACTGTACTCTGGAATTGATTCAGACTCCTCCTGGGAAGCATCTTTAGTAGCTGTTCGCTCTTCTGTAAAATAAAATTGTATATATTACATCTTCCTGTAAAAGGCCTAAATATTTCCTGTGTTACATACATTTCAAGCAGATGACTGAAATCCACAGGATTTTTATGGTGCTATGCTGGGTCTGCACTGGTGTAAATAAGAGCAGAATTTGATCAATTAACAGTCAGTAAAAGAAAAGTTTAATTTTTTTTTAAACTTTTCATTATTATTACCATAAAAAGAACAGCAGCAATTATCACTACACAGAATACTGCTATGGGATTTTTGCATTTTTGTATTCACTTAGTAAAACTGATGAGCCTCTCACTAGAGGTACTACACTGTAGGTCTTTAAAAATCTTTGTGCTGCAGGCATGAGAACAAAAACAAAATAGGGAACTGAACAGCGATGCTTCTTGTCTAGAGAAGAATTACCACAGAACTGCAGCTTCTCAACTTTTTTGCCAGTTTGTTTCCAATCTCTTCACCTCTGGCACCAGCAAATATGAAGAATGCCCATATTCCTCCTCTGCTTCAATCATGAGATAATGTTGACTCCTCATACAGGCACAGTATTCACCTCCCCTGGGGCCTTGCAGTTGAGGATAAATACCAGTTCCCTCCCAGATGTGAAGTACAGAGCAGCCAGATACTGCCTAAACAGCTGTCCTGGATTCAGCTGGGATGGGGCTAATATTCTTCCCAGTAGTTTCTGTGTCTTGGATTTAGTATGGGGCTTAGTATGTGAAGAACGCTGAAAATACACTGATGTTATTAGTTGTTGCTAAGAGACCAAGGACTTTTCTCAGCTTCCCAGGTTTTGCTGATGTGGAGGTGCAGGAAGTTGGGAGGGATATAACCAGTACAGCCGACTCAAACTGGCCAAAGAAAGTATGCCATACCATAGACACCATGCTCAGTATTCCATACCATAGACACCATGCTTAGTATATAGGGGGGTGGCCAGTGGGTGGCTTGCTCTTGACTCTTCTCTTTTGGGATCATTCTGAGACTGATCTCAGTTCTCCTCCGTGACCACTGCTTGGGACAAACTGTATTGGTCGTCAGATCATCAGGTGCTGAGAAATTGTGCACTGTTTGATTTGAATATTTTGTTATCCCTATATTTAATTATTATAACTATTAATGTTTATTATTATGTCTTCCTTTGCTGTCCTAGTAAATTGTCTTTATCTCAACCCATGAGTTTTCCTTTCTTTCCCATTTTCTTCCCCTTACCCCCTAAGGGAGGGGGAGGGTTAGCGAGTCGCTATATGCTGCTTAGTTGCTGGCCAGGGTTACACCACACCAGCCAATGAGTTAAAAACATACACAAGTAAAACTGTATTAATGGTGGAAACAGGGATGGGAGATCACAAAATACATACGCATGCATATATAATGTGACCACATAAGCCTTTTTTCCTTAGGAAGTGCAAATAAAGGGAGTTTGAGGAGATCTAAGGTTGGGAAGAAGAACAGACTGCAAAAGGTGTCTTCTTTCAAGTATACCACGTCAAATTGGTTTAACAGTTGCCGCTCAGTAGAGTAGAGTAGAGTAGAGTAGAGTAGAGTAGAGTAGAATAGAATAGAGTAGAATAGAATAGAATAGAATAGAATAGAATAGAATAGAATAGAATAGAATAGAATAGAATAGAATAGAATAGTTTGGGGTGGAAGGGGTGTCTAGTCCAACCCCCCTGC
>JAAGAY010129865.1:0-11647 GCA_011801015.1 Ardeotis arabs
AATTACTGTGTACTCAGTTAAGTTGTCATATCACTAGCTTTTCAACACTGCTCGCTCCAAGCTTTACTACTCCTTTTACAAATATTTATTTAGAAGCTCCATAAATCTTCTAGAAACCTTAACCATACACAAGGGGCTAAATAAGGGAGTTTCCAGTGAGAATTTCCCTGCTTCATGAAAAATGGAGAGAGTGACTCTAAACTTGGGCATCATAAATATTATTATCAGTCTTATTGTATTTGCTTGCTGGTTTTTAATCCTACAAGGATGAAGGCTGCCACAGTCACTCTGAAGCCAGAATGGGTAGAAGCATACTTCAAAATAAAATAAAATCGTTTCATGCGTCTATTCACATGGCTCTACACACTGATACTTTGAGGAAATAACCATATTCTGTATGGTAGGTGGCTAAATAAGAAGTTCTTAATAAGAGTTGTATTCCTTAAATGCTGCATAAAGGTATTCTGAGATTTTAAAAGTGTATTTCAGATATCTGATGAAACATGTCAATATTTTTTCCCCTCTCATTTTTATTTTTGCATTGGATACAAGTCCAAGAAAGATACAATACAGAAGTAAAATACAAAACATTAATTATTTAGTTCTGGCCTAGTTACAGAAACACTCAATCTTTATTCTCTTAAAGTTACCATGGAATTGATGGAAATCACAAATAAGATAATAATACATGGACACTTATGCTTGATACAAAACAGGAACCATTCTAACTCCAAATAGGAAAACACAGAATTCTGAAAGATTTTGGGCTTTGCTGCAACACGTGCTCCCTCTCCTGCCCACTCTGAGTACCTTAGAATATTAAGTTAATTTTTCAGTTTATATAACTGAGCAAAATTTCATAATACACAAGACAGCTTCTGTCAGTTCTTTATGTTCTAGATGGCTCTCGCAATCTTTTCCAGAGATCCTGGTCATGCTGAGCAGTCATATTCAAAATAAAACCTCATTCACAATGACTGGAAAAGAAGTCCGGAAGCACACACACACACACCCCCCTCAAAACAAAAACAAAATAAAAACAAACAAAAGAAAAAAAAACAAAACAAAAAAAAACCAAAAGCCAAACACACAACCCCAAACTAACCCAATATTTTCACTTTGATAAGGTACAAAATGCTCTGCAAATTTCATAGATCTGTTTATTGTAAACAACCCATTCTTAATGCATTTTTTAATGTTTTCTATCATCTCAAAAGTACACAGCCTTTATATGTAAAGCAAGTGGACATTACTATGGCCTCACCCTTAGAGAAAGGAGATATTACGGAGAAGCAGAGATAAAAGCACTTCCAAGCAGCTGAGCTAATCTTAGTTGCTTCCCTAACACATGGCGAGACTTTTTGTGCCTTTGGCTATTTCTTCCTCTCCCTCCTCACCCTAACCATTCTCAAGAGCTAGGCCTCTTCCTGAAATATCGTGAGACCAACCAGCAGAAATCAAGTTCAAGAGCAATGATGGAAGCCTTCAAATAAACAGATGAAGGTGAGGAAGGATGAGAATTAACACTGCCTGAGTTATTGCTGCATAATTCCCTACTGAGCTAAATTAATAAAGCAGCAACCTGATTAAACCACATCTCCAAAGTTGTCTTTCGTCCAGCACACCTGGGACAAGTAATGGGAATACTTCTGAATCCATCAGACAAACCACGAGGCAAAAGCATTCCAGCCTGTCCCACTATGAACTACAACCCAAATCCAGATGGCAAGAAACCTCAAAGCCACTTTACTCCTATTGGGGCACAATATCAATGATTTTTACTAATTCTTATTTCGAAAGTGTATGTGAGTGCATTTAAGCACATAATTCTCTGTGCATTTTGTGCATGCAAAATGGAAGCATCTTTAATTTCTGCAGTTCCAAAGTAGGTTAAGTCAGGTATATATAAATGAAAAAAGTTCATAAAAGCAATTTAATTTGAATTAACAATTCATCTACTCCCAGACTTGGCTACAGCGAAGAGGCTGCTACTTTTATCTATTAATGTTTTTATTTATGTAACATCCACTTTATATGAGGTGGATGTATGCAAGCATACTTCTATAGAGACAATGTCATAATCAATGCCACAAAGAGTTTCTAATGCAAACAAACATAAAATATGTCAGGAAAACTTGTACATTGTTTTCTTTTTCCAGATGAAGCTCTGAAGCCCTCAATTCTGAACTGGCACTTCTTTAAGTAATCTAATATGTATTTCATGTATTAATATTGTGCAATGTGTAAATAATACATATATTATTATACACTATATTCTACCTTTATGAGATATATATCATATACTGTTATATATTATGTATTTTACCTATATGGTGTGTATATGTAATGTATTGTTTTATATATACTACACGTACGAATCATATTATATAAAATGATACATATAATATTTATCCAAGCTCTTAACTACTTTCCTTAGCCAGTCTTCATGAGATACTCTTTTTGGAGCTGTATTATGGAAATGAAATGAATGACATAAAAGTAGTGGAAATTCCAGAAATCTAAACTGGATCATCTCCATTCAAACTGATATGGGACAAGATGGCAGCCAGCATGTTACCAAGTATCCATTCACTAATATCTAGCACTTTCTATCTGCTCAGCTGTTACAACATGGCTCCAAACCTAGGAATGAACATCTTAGACCATGGTTACAATTGCTATGGAAGCCAGTCTCTTAATATCTTTGCATTCGGCACATCTGTCTTACTTTGTCTGCAGTTTTTGAAGCAGCAACCTGCTGGCATGCAACATCAAATGATAGAAATAAATGAATAGAGAAAGGTAGGGTGACTGAGATGAAGTTTGAAAAAGGAAAAGTCCATGAAAGTTTGCTGATCGTAAATTAAAACACTTTTTCTAAGCAACTTTGGTGAAGGACACAGTTTGGGTCAGACCATCCCTGTGACTAGGAATGCACACCAGAACAGAGTAACTGGGGCAGACAGTCAAGGGTTTAGCTTTCTGGTGTGTTTTGTTTCTTTTTAGGTTACTACAACAGAGACTGAGGCAATCAGTGAAATCAGGCAGGAAAGTCTGAAACAGAAAACGGTTCTCCATACCAATTTACAACAGCAGGTACTACTTATATGATATCTACCTCAAAAAAAAGGCATAACAACACTCAGCAGTTATTACTGCACTTTACAATTTTGAAGTACTTGGCAAATATTAATTAATTAGTCTCATAACTCCTCTTTTCAGGCAGGTAATTAGCTTGACTTTATTAAAAAAATTGTAACATGGATAGGTTAAGTGACTCACCATGAGTAGTGAAGGTGCTGGGATTCAGCCTTGGTTCACTGTTTCATGCTCAAGCAAATATTTCTCTGCAATCACCTCCACAAGATCTCTCTCTGTGGTCATCTTTTCTTTTTTTTTTTCACCGAGTTCTTCCTTTCTAGCTAGCAGATACCTAGTAATTTGAAAACACATAAAAGACTAGATCCAGCTCTAAAAGCGATGGCGTAACTTCATCCAGTTACTGAGCTGAACGAAACTGGACCAGTTTGCAGATACTGAGCACAAAATTATTTTAGCCTTGGTTTAAGTCATATCACTTAATCAGCAGTGGCTAAAGCCATAATCTGGACCAATTAATACTAATATAAACTATAGCATCACATCAGGGGATATGGACACCCATGGAAGTCTGTTATGTTAGAATACAACTGGTCTGGCTGAAACTCACTGAAACTAAGGTATTTTCTGTAACATTTTGGGATGAAAAATAGCCATTTCCTGGTAAGATTCCATTTCACTGGAAAATTTACAACCAGAATCTTAACACAAACCATTAGATGCAGACATCACCTGTGTTAACTCAATGTCCCTGCATGTTGCTGTATAAACTTGCGAAGATTTTGTTTTGTTTAGCTAAGCATCGATAAATTCCATGTTTCTTTCCAAAGGATTTCAAGTCTCAGTTGTCATTTAGACAAGACGTTCCCTTTGCATTGCAGCCTGGAAAGACGGCACATACCCCTTATTTATTGCTTTTACATAGAAAATTCCATACTCTGTCTTTAGTGATCGCATTCAGACACTATTTAGGGGAAAAAGACAACTCTTAGGACCGGAAATGGCGCAGTTTTCCCTTTCCGGCCCAGAAAACCGGGTTTAGCATGAATCTTCTACATGACAGCAGTTAGGAATACTTTGGTGGAAGACACAGAAACCCTCATTCTCTCAACTGCTACTGTTTCCTATCCTGTGTTGAAAGATACAGAGAGAATATTTTCACTTATGAGCTCAAGCAATTATCCTCCCTGAAAGAGGGTTTAATTTGCATCATATATTTTATTACCTCCATACATAGAGTGTCTAGGATAGGTCACCTACTGGACTCTGGATTGATGTCACCTCACAGCTAGACATAGACAAACCATACAATAGAGCAGTAAGCACTTTACTGGGATGAATTCCTGTTTATTTCAATACGGTGATCTGCAGCTGTACGACTGTAAGGCATTGATTGAGATGAGAAACACAGCCAATATATGTGGTCACTTTTGAACAGGGACTGAGGTTAGCCTTCCTCACAAATACAGCATTACAGCAGTTCCCAAAGCTGTTCAAGCAAGGGGCACAGGTACTAGCCTTCAGGATCATACCCAGTACCCACCAAAACGATTTTGTTATAAAACAAAACAGTGTTGTGCAGGGTGGGGCCAAAATTAAACTGTTTTTCAGTTTGGTTTGTGTGTGTTTTCACTATTTGAAATCAGGAATCAAGATGTCCACTCAGAAGTCACCATTGCAACTTAAGTCATATTGTATCTTTACCCTGATCATTCCCCCTCTTTCACCTTCCTCCATGTAGAAACCACCCTCCTCCATCTACCTTCCAGAAGAGGAAAGTTATTTTTCCCCCTCACAAATATCCCTCCCACTACCACTTCCAACCTTTTAAAGTGAGGTAAGCTAAACCTTACCATAAGTCCCTTTCACAATATCTGTCAATCTGGACGTTCTGCCTTCTGTGGAGAAGTTCTCCGTATTCTGCACAGACAAGCAAGCTGCTTCACCCTCCTCATTTGGGAACAGACAGATTCCAGGCTCTGGCATCCTGCTGCTGGACGACATTCTCTTCACTTTATTTTTGCGCCAAAAGACAGGACAGAATTCACTGTGGTAGTGCAGGGAAAAAAATACTGTAACAAGTGTGTTAGGAAATTCATTCAATAAATTGTCATGTTTCAGCAACACTTGTCTTCCTGAGGGCTTATAGAATTGCCCGTTCCAACGGCACTTTACTGTCATGTTACCCATCATAATATCCTTGTTATCATCCTCCAAGCGCTTGCTTTTCTTCATCTCAGTGGTTCTTAGGCAAGTAAGGTTTAAATATACCCCTGCATTATGGGTTTTAACTCTTCCCTCAGAGCATTAACTTGCCTGATCACAATGAAATTTTCTTTTCTCATTTTCTTTTTGGATAGCAACAACTATGCATAATTTTGTCTACAAATGTAACTCTCTCAAGGGCAAATTCCCATTTCTATGCACACTGCCTCAGTCTTGAAACTGTCTGGGGGGTCCTGAAATGATCCTCCTGAAATTCAAGGGCAAAACCAACTGTAATGTTTTTGCTGTTATTCTCACATAGTCAGCATCCCAACTTGAAGCTTGCCAACAAATAACTCCCATACAGTTAAGTGTCCCTCCACATGCCTCTCTATCTCTTTGAAAACTCTTCAGCAGAAGACATGCATCCATTTATATAAATATGATAACACATCACCAAGCCAGGCACTGAGGCAATATGCAGCCCTTTGCCAGGAGGGAAATACAAATCTGGGAAAGAGAGTTGTACATTTGTCTCCAAATGGAGAGAATACACGGACAAGTGGTTTTGAAAAGAACCTTCTTTTACAGAAATCATGACTGGATGAGCCAGTTGGGAAATGCCTGAACCGAAAAGATTTGCCCAGTAAGCATTAAAAATAAAAGAAACAAACAAAAAAAACCCCTCTGAAATAACCCTACAATCAAGCCAAAAATGGAAACAATTATTTGGGAGGAATGAGGAGTTTGAGGCAGTACCAAAGATAGAAAAAATGTTCTCTGCAACAATTTAATAAACCTAACATTATTCCTGCTATTTAATATCCTAACATCTTTTTGACGAATATAAATTATTCAATGTTCAACTGCCTTGTAATTTGATTTAAATGATGAATGGAAAAAATACTTTAATTGTAAAATATATTTTGTATGCATCACACAGAAACATCAACCCACTTACTGAAACAGGCTCTCAGGAGAACCGTATGGCTCGGAAGACTGCTAATGGGATGTGGCATCCTTCATCATTAAGATCATGAGTTGAATCCAGAACACATTGGAAGCAACTGGAAATGGTTTCTCAATATGGCTAGAAAAATCAAAAGAGAGTTATTAGTTCCCTTCATCATATCCTCCCCTTTTGTGTTCGGCAACATCCATAACTCCTGGTGCAGGAGCGTGGAAAATTTTCATCCCTTCTTGACACTTTTTTCAAGGTTGACCATGCTACTGGACTCCTTGCTTCAGCCTTGGCCATGCTGTTAATATCACACCTGTCTGCCATGTGCTCACCCCTTTATGGCATGCACACATCATTCCTTGATGTCCTGCAAGCTTATCTGTTACTGATCCTAAGCAGCATCAGTAACTGTGCCCAGCTGCCCAGACACAACATTAGTGATCACTACAGGGTCCTTTCCCCCTTGCCTATAAATACATTCCTGCAGCCCAACCAGCCACAGTGGATTACCTCCTTTTTCCCAGCCTCTCCACAGGAGTATCTTGGTGGTATCAACTGGATCAGACCATTGCTCCACAGATAAGCCACGGCAGGAGGCAGGTTGTGTTCAGCCATTACAGAGCCAGCTGCAGCTGGCACGGGGCCAGGGCAAGTCATGGCCTCCTCACACTCAGGGCAGCTGCCCGCTGCCCCAACAGGGCCCCCGTCTTTCTGATAAAAATCAATATACTACATTTGCATTTACCTAAGAAACTCTTGACAAGTGCTGGAGGATGGCATCCCTTGCTTCAACAGTCCAGGACTAGAAAGTCTACTTTTGGCTAGGATCCTTCCTTTTATGCACCACACTAATTCTTAAAATTTTCTACATAAAACCATATCCAGAAAACTTTTCCTCTTGCTTGTCTTTGTACAATACATAGACGGCCTGATCATAGCCTGATCATGAAGGCCTTCTAGCATTTCCACTTAAAATACTTGAGGTATTTTAATGTAATCTGTTAAAATTTAGTTTAATGAAAGCCACAATCACTAAATAGTGAGAGCCCCTTGTCTTTACAAAAGCAGAGAACAAGAAATAGGCATTCAAAACTATAATATTAAACTGCATCGCAGTAAACTTTGTTTGCATGCAAGAAACTGTTTTCGTATAAGTAATTATTTTCAATCTTGTGAATTATTGATTTAGTGCATTATTGATTAGTGCTCAGCTGATATCCACGAGACTTCATGGCAACTCCTCCTCTTGCCACCAATTTGAACTACGCAACTTTGAGAAAACGATGTTTACATTTGCAACTTTGCCTGCTGCATGTAATTCCTTCAAAGCAGAAATTATTTCCAACTATCTGTGACGTTCTTAGTACAACAAATCTTCGATCTTTGTTGGGTTTTTGATGCACTACAGTAATACAAATAATAGTGGTTGCTTTGGGTTTGGTATTTTTTTACAGTACCTGTGATCACTGCTTATTAGTTCTACTTGTTTTAATCTCTCCATTCCCTTCAAATGTCTACTCTGAAAATCTGTAAAAATCATCATAGAAACAAATCTCCATATAAAAATGTGTAAAATGCCCTTGAGATAAAAGCACAGCGCACAAAAAAGGGACACGGCAGGGGCAATAGCTTATATTAGATTGACTGATAAAGCTGAAAAAAAAAAAAATTACTGGATCTTAGATACATGGAAATGAGTCAACCTAATAAAAGTTGTATTTTATCCGGAACACTTACCCCCTTTGGTATCTTAGACCATTGCTGCAGTACTGATGGCATTGTCAGCTCCCAGCGCTCAGCAGCCTACCTACCTGTGCCGTACACACCAAAGGAAAAGTCTCAAAAACTGAATATTTCCATTTATATAAACGAAGGAATTTCATACTGCATGAGACCTTACAAAGACATATTTTAATATCTTTAAAACTCTCTGGCTTCCTTATTACAATGCTCTTTAGAAATGCAGAAACAAATGGCCATTCAGGGGAAGACGTATGGCTTGCCTGAGGCAAACTGTGATTAAATGACTAAAATCAAAGACTTTTCGTTAAAGAATGACTAAAATAGACGAGACAGAGATGGAATAGTTTAAAGCTACGATTTTACAGAATTAGAAGTATAATTGTTACAAAAGACGCTGAGTCAAGCTTAGCGGAGCTCTTCCAGCGCTTGCCACTGAGACCTCTTGCAGGTTTTGCAGCTTTCAGAACAGCAATGTCTAACACCACCGCCAGCTTGCAAAGTGGTGTCATCTCTCAAACTCGGTATCTGGCCACTAGCAAGGAGATATTTAAACATCCAGCATTAGTGCAAAAAGGTCGCAGCAGCAATTTAGATGGAAGCTATGAGTTCTTTCATATCATAAACACAATCCATGTGTTTGTTTCCTATAAAGAAATGTGAGTTTTTCTTCACAGGATGTGCAACAGGGACACAAAAAAAAAAGATTTGGAATGCTCCCTGTTAAAAGTAACGTTGACATAAGACATATTTCTATTAAACTTCACAGGTATCTAATAATGAATAGAAGAAACAGAAGATGAAGCACAATTTTCAGAGAAATATACTTTTACAAATATCATTAAAGCAATTTCATGCAAAGCTTCTATTAAGTGTTTTTAACATATTTCAGGATAACTTTGTAATTTGGAATACAAAACACATAGCTAAATTTACTGTCACAAATGCTGCAATAAGTACGCTGACAAAGTTGTTAATTGGAAGAAGAGGCAATATTTTTTTTTCTTAATTACTGCACCGCAGAATCATTCTGAAACATACTTGGACAGTTTAAATTTCCAATGAGGATTACACATGCAAAAAATTACAGCAACGGGCACAGCAAACCTTGTTTTCATATAGATAGCCTATTCAGCATCAAACAAATCTGTTCTCTGTATTTCTGCAGATCTATAAATCCATCAGTTTCTTGCAGCTTTCCTTTCTGTTAGAATTTCAAAGACAGACCCAGACAATATACACCACAGGAGCAGAATCTGGACAATTTTACTGCTACACTATCACGAACTTTATTCTAAATGGACAAATTTAATTTCAGAGACATTGTGGCTTTTCATTGTCACTTGTTTTCCACTTCAGAGTAAAGAAAAATGATCTGTAGAGTTTGTGCATTGTAAATCTCCTACTAGTGACTTTTATTTGTTTATATTGAGTAGAAAGAAAATATTAAGAAACTATATGAAACGGCAATAAATCAACAGGAATAATCTGAATATAGTAAGACTATAGCATAACAAAAGTTTTTAATGGTTTGCAAACTGCTTAAAGAGAATGGGGGATTAATTTTACTGCAGAAACTTCTATAAGGTGTGGATGTTGGGTCTTAAGGATCAGCGAATTGTAGAAAACTTTCTAAGACTTCAAACCTGATTCTCTTGTGCTGCCTTGCACCTGCAGCCTGCAAAAGTATTGCACATTTGGCTTTCTCCGTTTAGTTAACGTGGCTACAGCAGTTTCCAAATGATTAATATCACCCTTCTGCAGATACAAATAAATACATAAGTTGCAATGAACTGAGGATTGAGAACCCTGAAATGTAATTAGCTACTCATATGCTTTTACTGGCAAATATTAAACTACACAGCAAACAGAAATAAAGGACAAAACAGACCCGTGCAACGCCATTACTCAATAAAAATGATGCCTTTATGACCTCGTTACTCACGTTTTATAGTTGTGGATGCTGCAACACTGAGAAGTGACTGTGCAAGGTCACATTGGCAGAGTTTGGAACAGAAATCAAACATCTCATTCCCTAGACTAGTGCTCTGCTCACTGTTTAATGAATTGCCTTTTTTTTTTTTTTTAAACATAGATAGATCACCATAGTAAACTTAAAAAAGGCCTTATGTGACACACATATAAGGACACAATTAAGATAAACTGCATCTCCTGAGCTTCATCTGCAACAACAGAGTTCGTTGATTGCAATAAATCATATATGGAAATTATATCAGTATTAAAAGAAATACATAGAAATCTTTACAGTAATGTTCTGGTCTCTCTGAACTCAGTGATAAAATTTCCATTGTGAATAAATTTCACTCACAACATTGAACTTATGTGTCTTATAAGTTGTCTCATCTGAAAGCAAACTGCTACCAACAAAAATCTTTCCATTCACTCCAGTGAAGTCTGGATCCATTTCTGAATGAGGCAGGGTTGAAAAGGCATAATAATGGATCTTTTCAGCTAGGTCTTCATCAGGACTCATTTGTTAACGATTCTTTTCTTTTTCAATATGCCTCTAGAACAACCAGTGGTATCACTGGAGAAAGAAAGGCGAAAGGAGAACGGGCGTTTACCTCACTAAATCACAATATAAAGAATCTTTTCCCATAGAAGAAGGTTTGGAGGTATTTTTCTCCCTCCAGAGCTTCCTCATAATTCTTTTTTTTTTTTTTTCCAAATAATAGCCAGACTATTTTAGTCTTAAATGCTACCAATTTGTTTGGCCAAAGTTGGTTACATGATGTCCCTTTTCAAAGCTCTAGGATTTACAGAGAGTAAACTATATATGGCTGGGACTGTTTACCTTTTCCCTGTTTTATAAATGCCTGTGCCCTTGTGCCTCAATACAGTTTTAATCAAAGAAGTGTTAACGTGAGCCATGTCTGGGTTTGAACAGATTCAGGTTGTGCTCCAAAGCCATGGACATCTCCTATGGGCTCATGACTGATCTGAGGGAGAGCAGGAAAGAAAACTGTGAAACTTTATCTTAATCCAGCTGTGAGAGAAACTTGGCAAGTAAAATGACTAAAAGAATCTAAGAGACAATGAACTCTGCTCTGTCTCTCTATATATGTATTTTTAAAAACAAACAGAATTTCTGTTTCTCTCAGATTGATGCAACTAGAACTGACTCCAATTAAGTCCATGGCACATTACCAGTTTTCTTTGGTCAGAAATCTGTCAGAACAGGTCCTTAGATCTCTCTAGTTTAATATTATAGTAAAAATAAGACATAGATTTGGGTTTTTTAGTGAGACTAATCCTTATTCCTAAAAACTGGAAAGAGTTACTCCTTATATGCAGTATTTTTAATGAGAATCAGGTCAACAAAAACAGAGGCACTGAATGCTGAAGTCTGTATCTTATAAAACTCAGAAAATCCAAAAGTTATATCCATAAATAAAATTCTGTTCCTATTATAAATCAGATTATGAACCTGTGTCCTGGTTTTGGCAGGGATGGAGTTAATTTTTCCTCTCAGTAGCTGGTATGTTTTGGATTTCGTGTGTGAAGAATGTTGATAAACACCCTGATGATATGAGTTGTTGTGAATGAGACCAAGGACACCGTCCTGCTTTCTAAGTCTCGCTGATTTGCAGATGCAGGAAGCTGAAAGAAAGACAGACAGAA
>JAAGAY010129870.1:0-65784 GCA_011801015.1 Ardeotis arabs
TCAACCAACACCCCCAGGTCCCTTTCCTCTTCACAGTCCTCCAGCCACTCAGCTCCGAGCCTATAGCGCTGCATGGGGTTATTGTGGCCAAAGTGCAGGACCCGACACTTGGCCTTGTTGAACCTCATCCCATTCAGCTCAGCCCAGCGATCCAGCCTATCCAGATCCCTCTGAAGGGCCTCCCTACCCTCAGGCAGATCAACACCACCACCCAACTTGGTGTCATCTGCAAACTTACTGAGGGTACACTCGATCCCTTCGTCTAGGTCA
Organism: Ardeotis arabs; assembly: GCA_011801015.1. Lineage (NCBI taxonomy): Eukaryota > Metazoa > Chordata > Aves > Otidiformes > Otididae > Ardeotis > Ardeotis arabs. Next base: position 271 of record JAAGAY010129870.1, read on the forward strand.
TCAATAAAGATATTGAACAAGATGGGCCCAAGTACCGACCCCTGGGGGACACCACTTGTAACAGGCTGCCAGCTGGACTTGACTCCATTAACTACTACCCACTGGGCACGGCTCCCTAGCCAGTCATTTAACCAAGGATCACATATTCTGCTATCACAAAATCATGCAAACAAAAGAACTCTCATTTTGATGGTAGTCACTGGAATATGCAATTTCAGAAGATGTTAACCTAAATAGTAGTGTGCTAGGCAAAGTTTTATGATATAGCCATTAGAGTACAGCATCCCAGAAGCAGGAACAGAAAACACAGGTATGTCTGATTTGAACAAGAAGGGAGAGAACGTGCAGATTTCCCTAAATGGGTAAGAGCATATCTGCCGTAGTACCAAAAAAGTGTGTAGCCGGGTCAGCCCAATGCTGTTGCTCAGAAGCTAGGCTTTGTAGCCTAGTTGCAGCCCTCTGTTAGCATAGCTTACATTGTGTCCAGAACACAAGTTAGTGTTTCTGTCTAACTCCACCTCTCTTTGACATCACACGGCTTTGACTTCAATCAGTATTAGGTAAAGGATCTCTGTACTGCATTGTTCTAAACAGAGAAAGTAACATGCACAGCATTTTCAAAACACTAGCTGAAACTGGACTTGCTAAATATAGCATGCACAAGGCAGTTGCTGCCTGAAAGTGTTTATGGCCTAGAGGGCAGAGGTTTCTTCCTCAGTCTTACAGAACAGTGCTGATGTGCTCCACTACACCTCCCAAGACTGGAAGTAGTAGTGTCTTGTGTGCCATCTTCTGCCTTCGTTCCTGTGCTCACACTAAGGTGGATCTTGACATAGATAGTTGATGGAGGGTTTGAGGATACACTTAAACCTCTTAAGCAGTGGAAACAAATGACATCCACAATTGTTTTTTCAAACTTACTAAGCATGACATCAGGAAAGCAACAAACTTTTTTGATGAGAGATCTATATAACAGTTGGGCAGTAATGACTACCACCAGCCACCTAAGAAATTGGTGCACAAGAATTTCCATTGATAATAGTAATTAGATCATCACAAAGTGTATTTCTTACTAAGGATTTACAACTTAGCTTGTGAGTCAGTCAAATCTTCATCTTATATAATAATGTTTTAACCCACAGAAAGAAATAGTAACAGCAAAAAACCCACAACCAACAAAGAGAAAAAAAACAAAACAAACATGCAAAAACACTCTCCAAAGTTCTCCCTCAATGTGTCATCCAAATCCAATACCATAAATAGTTTTCAAAAGTCATGTAGTGTAGATTTTACTAGAGTAATCTATAACGTCAACTTAAAAAAGCTGTCTTGTATCACAATTGCATAACACATCACATTTGTTTAAAAATGTATTGAATGAATGGTCTCTCACCTGTTTAATTTATTCTTTTGTTACCACTACTTGATTGGAAACAGAATTTTTTAATTAAATTTTTTAAGTAGAAAGAAGTAAAAAAAAAAAAAAGCTCAGCTAATAGCCTTGTGTCTTAAGTGTTTTCAGTAAATGAAAAATGGGGCCCTATAACAATAAAAATCTTGTTCAAGGTATGAACTCCTGGTTCTTGAATGAATTGAATTAGGTTGCATTGCAATGTCTGATCAGTCAGTTTTGTAGGCAAAAACTTTGATGAGACTTGAGTAGCCAATTCACCAGGCTCCTCAAGTAGGCAAACAAAAGTCAAAAGATAATGTTTAAATACATTATCCCTCATCCTATCAAAACAGGCCCTGTTAAAGAGTTTCTCCCTGTCTTTCTTATAAGCCCCCTTTAGGTATTGGAAGCCAGCTATAAGGTCTCCCCAGAGCCTTCACTTCTCCAGGCTGAACAACCCCCAACTCTCTCAGCCTGTCCTCATAGGAAAGGTGCCCCAGCCCTCTTATCATCTTTGTGGTCCTCCTCTGGACCCTTTCCAAAAGCTCCACATCCTTCTTACACTGGGGGCTCCAGAGCTGGATGCAGTACTCCAGATGGGGTCTCACCAGAGTGAGTAGAGGGGCAGAATCACCTCCCTCGACCTGCTGGCCACGCTTCTTTTGATGCAGCCTGGGATGCGGTTGGCTTTCAGGGCTGCAAGCGTACATTGCTGGCTCATGTTGAACTTCTTGTCCACCAGCCCTCCCAAGTCCTTCTCTTCAGGGCTGCTCTCAATCCATTAAACAATCTCAATCCATTTAAGCCATAGAGATTTGATGTATTATTATTAGTGTTATTATATTTTAATTATTCTTGTTGTTACAATCTGCATTCACATTTCAGGAACACTAAAGAGCTCCACGCATGGGACTACCTGTGCTAGCTGCTCTCCTAATACAACCAGAAATGATGGTAACTGCTCCAGGGAGCTTTAAACCTAGGTACAAAACCAGAAGAACAGAAAGAAAGGAAAAGCAGTTCAAAAGATGTAAACAGCTTGATGGATAATGCCTTCTGTAGGTTGTCAGTTTAGTTGTTTTCAAATATAAATATGATGGATCACATAAGCGAAGGAATTATGATGTTGGATGAGAAATCTGGCAAGGAGGTGAAAGGATATGGGAGTCTGGGCTAACTGAGGGGAAAGTTAATCTCTCAGTGATGAATGAAAGATGATGGATTAGCGGTAGGCTATGAAACAGAAAACACATAAGTAATGGTTGATCTGAAAGACAGAGAGAGGTGAAACAATTAGAATGATAAGCCAAGAGGAAGATCTGCAAATCAGTATCGTGAATGGAAACGAAAGGGACAAGGCTGCATTTTTCAGAATGAGAAAAGTAAAGTTGCATTGAGTAAGACATGGAAAGATGGTTCAAATTCTAGCGAACTTTCTGGGGATCTGATCCCTTAACCAAGCCTTAAATGATCAGATTTGAATGACACTTTAAGCTTTAGGGAGTACTCAAACCATCAAACTCTAGTAATTTTTAGTATTTTTTTAGGAATTTAAAAAATTCTTCTGCAAGGACCAGTTTAGACCTCTAAGCAAGTGTTAATGTGTTTCTTACACAGTCCAGATCTGCTGCCACAGGTTATTCAGAAGTTTTGTAGTAAGCCTAGTTGCTGTCTCAAGTGCTATAACAGTGACCTAGAAACATGCTCCTCTTTGATCCTTGTTTAGTGAAATGAAGTTTCTGGCTTGAGGAAGATAGGTGACAATAACTGGTCTATTGGATTCCATCCATGTGGTCACTGATGAGCATTAAAAAGATGAGACACAAAAAAAATAATTTCAGAAACCAAAAAACAAGGAATAATTTTTTTTTTTAGGATAACACAAATACCAAATTCTAACTACCAGAGTCCAGACCAATGAACTCACTAACTGAAAACTCCTCATTCTGACTTCTGAGAACAAGGTAGTAGTACTTTAAAGAGTCACAGGCCTGTGGAAGAGCTTATAGTATGCTTTATTTTAGCATAAATAATTCAGAAGTCGATATGAGTAAAGCTAAACTTGGAACATTTGAGATTTTCTGGGAAATTCAATTATTTGGCTCCTATCTATCTCCATATGCTTCTTCTTGTTACTGTAGAAATGAAACTTGCAAAAGAACAAAAAGCCCTAAATTGTAATTTTTTGTAGTTTGGCAAGAAAATGGTGCTACTGTGTAAATGCACTTCCTGCCAGAGTGCACAGAGTTTTGGCATTGGTACATCAATCACAAAAATTGCTGAGCTGCTGATGGCTTCACAAAGCAGTGTTCTATTAATGCTGATCAACTGTCATCTGTTCATTAACATTAAATTTCCACTAGAGGGTAGAACCCAAAATGTTGTTAGAGGCTATAGTATGTTCTATGATAACACTGATGCTTTGTAACATATTATTATTGGAATAAAATGATAAAATGTATTAAAAGTATTGGTAGTTTACAATGTGCTTATATTTACATTTTCATAGGACTGCATCATTTAAATCTAAGGCACACTGAATAGGACAATTGAATCTTAAATGCTACAGAAAAGTAAAATAATAATACAAACTAAATAAAATAAATGAAATAAATACATAAGGTAAGCATTTTGAAAAGAAAACTTCAAGTGGAGATGTAAGCCTGCTTGACTGAAAAGTCATGCATTTTACATCCAGCAAAGAAATGTTCTGTAGGAAATCAGTTCTATTTTGGCTAAGAGATTAAAACATGACACTACGAAATGAAAGGGTTTTGCTCAATGTCATAACTGTTGTGTTTGCTCAGAACTTGAGTTTTAGTGACATTTTGGCATTTATTGTTATACTTAGGTTCATGTACAGGAGGCTTCAAGTTCTAGAACATTATTTCAAAATATGAGACTGCATTAAATCAGAAATCTTGCTAAGTTTGAAAGAAAATAGCAATGCTTTTGATTGCTAACTTAAACAGATAAAGAAAAAATCTATCTAATCAGATCATATGAGTTAAATATGGAATTCCAAGCAGCATCTTAAAAAAAAACCCAAACAAACAAAAAACCCAAAGCTAAAAAATCCAAAACTCTGAGAATTTCCCAAAACAGACAGCTACATTTACCCTGGAGGCTGTCGTTTTTTGCTAATAGCAACAAGGAGTACTGTTTCATGGGACTATTGCCGGACAGGAAGCTATGATTTATTTAGTGCTCGAAAACATATTGAGTGCTTCACAAATGTGTTTATCTTCTCAAAAAAAAAAAAAAATACACTAATCTGGACTTGAAGAGTTGATAGTGTACTACCTAAGACTAGAAATCAACAGAAATTTATCTGGAATATCCAAAGCTGTAAGAAGATGAAAATGGAGAATCAGTACTGCAAAATTATATTTAAACATAATCAGATGACCATAGAATCATAGAATCTTAAGGTTGGAAGAGACCTCCAAGATCATCAAGTCCAACCTAACAGCACCATGCCTACTAAACCATTCTTGTGCTTGAGATCTTAGTGATTCTGCTGAATACATGAATGAATTGAAACAGACATGCAAGGATATATGGTGGAGGTTTGTGGTTACCTTGAGAAGGCATTAAACAAGAATCTTAGTTCAGATATTTTTTAGTTTTTATGTTCCTTAAGCATACGTGGAGATGGAATTAAATGCATATTTAAAAGTATTCAAGGTGAACAACTGTATAATGCTAATATATCAGGAAACATGGACACATATTAAAAAAAAAAGAATCACAGAATTATCACAGAATCATAGAATAACAGATCAAAAGAGACCTCAAGGATCATCTGGTCCAATATTTCTTGGCAAAAACTCAGTCTAGACAAAATGACCCAGCACCCTGTCCAGCTGAATCTTAAAAGTGTTCAATGTTGGGGAATCCACCACTTCCCTGGGGAGATTATTCCAATAGCTGATTAGTGTCATTTTGAAAAATTTTTCTCTTGTGTCCAATCAGAGTCTCCTCAGGAGTAACTTGTACCCACTACTCCTCATCTTTTCCATGTGACTTCTTGTAAAAAAGGAGTCTCTGTCTTTGTAGCCACTCTTTCAATACTGGGACATGATGATAAGGTCTCCCCTAAGCCTCCTTTTCTCAAGGCTGAAGAAATCCAACTCTCTCAGCCTTTCTTCATATGGCAGGCTTCACAGTGTTTTGACAATCTTTATGATTCCTCTCTGGACCGTCTCCAGTCTGTCCACATCTTTTTTTTGTATAGTGGGAACCAAAACTCAACACAGCATTCCAGGTGTGACCTGACAAGTGCTGAGTACAGTGGGAGCATGACTTCTTTATCTCTGCTGGTGATGATCTCTTTGATGCAGCCCAGCATCCTGTTGGCTTGCTTTCCTGCAGCAGCACACTATTCACTCATATTGACCTTGTTGTCCACCAAGACCTCCAGGTCCCTTTCCACAGAGTTATTCCCTTGCCAGGTAGATCTCAACCTGTGCTGCACTCCTGGATTATGTTTCCCTAGGTGCATTTGTCTTTGTTAAACTTCATGAAGTTCTTGTTAGCCTACTCTTATAGACTATCTAGGTCTTCCTGCAGGGTGACTCACCCTTCCAAAGTGTTCATTTCCCCACTCAGTTTGGTATCTTCATCAAACTTCATCAGGGTACACTTGATCTCATAATTCTGATCACTTATGAAGATATTTAACAGCATTTGTCCAGTATCAATCTCTGGTGGACCCCACTTTTGACGGATTGACAGTTGGAAAAAGATCTATTTATGACCACTCTCTGGGTGCAGCCTGTGAGCCAGTTCCCCATTCACTGCACAGACCACTTGTCTAGGCCATAATGCATCAATTTCTCTAAGAGGACGCTATGGGAAACCATACTGAAAGCCTTGGAGAAATCCAGGTAGACAATGTCCACCGTTCACTTCACATCAACCAAGCAGGTTACTTCGTGGTAGAGGATGATCAGGTTTGTCAAGCACAATTTGTCCTTGATGAATTTGTGCTGGCTTTTCCTAATCATGTGCTTCATTTGACTTGTGATAGCCCCTAGAAGGATTTGTTCCATAAGTTTCTCAGGGACTGAAGTAAGACTAATGGGCCTATAATTTCCTGGATCCTCTTTTAAGTCCTTTTGTAAGTGAGGGTGACATTAGCCTACTTCCAGTCTTCTGGGATGTCCCCTGATCTCCACAACTTCTCAAAGATTATGGAAAGCAGCCTCAAAATGACATCAGCCAGCTCTCTTAACACCCTCGGGTGCATATTTTCAGGGCCGATCGATTTGTAGGGGTCAAGCTCCTGTGATAGTTCACATGCCAGCTTTTCCTTCACTGACATTGGGTTTGTATTTGCATCAACCCGGATTTTTGTTCCCAAGGTCTGAGGCCCAGCAGCACTGGTAAAGACAGAAGTGAAGAAAGTGTTTGGAACCTCTACTTTTTCAGCATTGTTGGTGAATAATTTACCTCTCCTGTTTAAAGGTGGGCCAATGTTTTCCTTCTGTTTCTTCTTATTGTTTATGTATCTGAAGAACGTTTTCTTGTAGTTTTTTACATCTCTGGTCAATTTCAATTTGAGTTGAGCTTTTGCTTTTCTAACTGCATCTCTGCACATCCTGGCAACGCCCTTGTAGTTGTCAATGGGTATTCATCTTCTTTTTCATCTCTGGTATGCTTCTCTCTTGGTTTTGAGCAGACTCAGAAGCTTGCAGTTAGGCCAAAGGAGTCTCTTGCTCCACCTACTTCCCTTACCTTTAAAGAAGATTAACTTTTTTTTTTTTGCTTCCAGGACAGCATTCTTGAAAAACTCCCAGCAGTCACTAGGTTCTTTATCCTCCATGGAAGCTTCCCATGGAATCTCTCCCAACTGAGCTCTGAGTGAGCTGAAGTTTACTCTTCTAAAATCTAAACCCTTTGTCTTTAGTACTAACCATTAGCATGCTCAGCAGGATCCCAAACTCCACAATACTGTGATTGCTGCAGCCAAGGCTATCACTAACTGAGATATTACAAAGCAAGTTTTCTTGATTTGTGAGTAGCAAGTCCAGCAGTGCCTCATTCCTGGTTGGTACATCTAATGTTTGTATATGAAGCAGTTCTCTCTGCATTTCAGGAACTTGTTGGATCATATATGAGCTGCTGTATTCTTCTTCTAACAAATGTTTGGATAGTTGAAGTCACCCATAAGAACCAGGCTCTGTTGACCCAAAGCTTGCTTAAGTGACCAAATACTGCTTCGTGGACCTTATTGTCTTGGTTTGGAGGTCGGTAATAGATACCTAAGATCCCCCTTGGAGATGGCCCCTGTCATCTTGACCCAGAGGCATTCTATAGGACTTCCACAATCACCGTAGCTGACTTCTATACATTCAAGGTTCTCCTTGATATAAAGCAGGTTTCCTCTCTGGGAAACCTGTTCCAGTTTTCCACCAACCTCATTGTAAACAACTTTTTTCCTTATATCCAGTCTGAATCTATCATCTCCCTCTATTTTGAAACCATTATCCCTAGTCCTGTAACAACTGGCCCTACTGAAGGTCCCTTCCAACCCTAACCATTCTATGATTCTATGACATAATGACATTTTTCACTTACTGTGAGTGAGATCAGAATCAGGCTAAGACTTAAATATTGAAGACCTGATGTGTAACTTAAGAGCCAACAACAATGAAAAACTACATAATCATCTTTCTTTATAAATAGTACAGCAACATAGTTAAATAAATTTTAAAAACCCATGATGTTAATAAATATGATAAAAACTCTAGGTAGGTAAAAGGATACAAGACAAAATATAAAGTAAAATGAAAGATTAACCTCATAAATAAAAATAAAAATACTATCTTAAAGAAATCCTTGCAAAAGAGGAATACGGCTCATTATAACATTTGCTGAAATTATTTTAAAATTATTTCAGGTTTGCTAAGTTTAATAAACAGTCTACCAAATAGGTTAACGATTTACAAATTGTTCACAGAAAATTGTCCTAAATGACTGAATTGTCAAGAATGTTTTATGAGTGTGAATTTGTGGTAATGTAATGGATTGTCTTGTTTATGCCTATGTTTCTGCATTAGGGCTCTGATTTAGTAGAATTTAATTTTTTTTTTTTTTTTAAATAAGGCATATTTATCACTGTCTATCACTGTTTGTAAGAAAGACCTTAGTGCCCATATCAAAGCTCATACACTGAAAAACATTGGACAAGAGGTGATTATTGTGCCTTATCATACAAAACAACAGCCTCTTTGCAGGAAAGAAAGATAAGATTTTACTTGTACAATGTACTAGTTGTGTAAATTTTTAATGCAATACAAAAGACTGAGTGCAATGTCTAGTATTAATAATTTATAAATAATCCTTTTAGTCATCCACAAACTGGCTGCAGATAGCAACACAGAAATGGTATCTCATATATCTGTGTGGATAAACATTTCTAATTCTAGCTTCTTAGGAGATCTCTTCTCTGTAGCTGCTAGACTTTATGTTGGATGTTACATCTGACTTTCCTTTGATTTATAGACAATTATTCTGTTGCGAGTTAAGTCAGTATGGACCTAGTAGTCTGGGTTCAGACAAAGAGGAAGGCAGTTTACTGGAGCATGAAGAGGCATGAGATGTGTCCCCGGAGGCAGGGAATATTTCAGTCTACTTGAACTAGACAGTAAACTGTTCAATCTTGTGGAAGCAGAATGATTCAAAAAATTGCTACCAGCAGCTTCAGTCTTCCCATGATTGCTGTCAGCTTATGTTAAGGTGTGCAACTGAGTGAAGGACAACTCCTCCTCCCAACACCACTCTCAGGCTCAGACTTGGAAGTCCTTGCTCTCCCCTGTGCATGTGAAGGCTCTACTCAGAAAACCCCACTGAGTCTGCTGTTTGAAGCATCCTTTTCATCCACCCCATACTGCCGAATCATTTAATACTGTTCTGACGGCACACTCATGCCCACAAATCTTGGGGTATCTTATGGGAGTTTCAGTGCTTCTCTAGGCACAATAAGTTATAAAAGCCTTTTTTTTTGTGCTATGCTCACTTACGTCAGGGCTTTGGCTAACACTGGAAACCAGACAAATTAATACTTCTGTGAGAGGCCATTCTTAAAAACAGACTAACTCCTCCATACATGTCCCAAGTTTTACAGTTTCCTTGCCTTATACTTAATCACAGATCTTTTCTGGTTTTTGTTTTCCTCTGTTACACTTAGAGAGCTTTTCCTCTGCCGTTAGCAATAGTCTTCAAAGAACAGGTGAGCCAGGAATAGCTTCCATTATGTCTAATTTTGCCATTTGCATATTGAGCTTTCGGTACCAGGTGCTAATCACCTGTTTGCTCCCTCCAGTGGTACATTTACAAATTCTGAGGGCCCTGCTATGTTACGAAATGAAAAGATTGTGGAAAGAGATGAAATGGCCTGACATCAAGCTGCTAACATGACAGAAGATGGGACAAAATAGTAAAAGTAAGTTGGAACGGGAACACTATGTCTTTCCTTGTACCCAGAGTCCTACTAGCCCTACTATACTACTAGTCCAGGCATCTTGGCTTCAACTACCTGGAGCTGGACCTGCTCAGCTCTGACATGTAAGGTGTATTTTTCCTTCAGCCATGGAAGAACACACATGAAGCAGTGATCAGATATGTAAGGATGTCCAAAGTTTTTTCTCACAGGGCAACTCAAAAGACTGGAGAGAGAGCAGTGGTAAAAGTAATCTGAAATATCCTTGTAGTCTCTGCACGTCATACGATATTCTTGACATCTACAAGAGTAACATGGGGAAAAATAATTGGCTGTTTAGTTATTTCTTCTTTCCAAGGAACAACTGAAATACAGAAAATACTGATGAGAGCTCCTATGGCTCTGTCTGGCTGACAGCTTTGTAGGCTGTGAGGATGTTCATGGACCTTGTGAAAAATAGCTGCTCCTCTCCTCTCCTGTGAGTCCAGACCCACTAACCCAGTCCCAGAACATCTGGAGGAGACTTGTGAATGTCACTCTCTCAGCTATCAACTTGTTCATTCAAGTAGAGCCTTGCTTAGAAAGTTTTCTTATATAAAGTCTTCAGGGTCTGAAAGTAAGAGTGCTTTCCTGAGGCGCTCTTGAGTCCATCTGACTTAGAGATGAAAAATAGAAATAGTTACTGTTTTAGATTTGGATCTTTTATTGTTTAGTGGAAGTAGAAAAAGTGCAGAGAACTGTTTGGTCCTTTTCAGGATGAGAGAAAAGTTACAGAATCATACTGTCCTATTTAGCTTTTTATTTTAATTCTGTTTAGCAGTTGTATATCTCCATTATTTATCCAGCTAAAGAAGAATTAAGAAGAAAGACAAATACTTACGGTAAACTGCTGGAGTTTTCCAGGGATGTTAATGAGGCCTATGTTAGCTCATGTCAGCCTCGAGGCAGAAGACTTGTTTATTTGCTCATCCTCAGATGACTGGCTACCTATAAAAGCACAAGCCTTTTTCAGGGCACTGGCTGAGCACTTCTGGTGACACTGGACTGATGTCAAATCAAGACCCTGGGATGATACTGGCTTAGCAGTTCTAGTTTTCTTTAGAGAGTTTTTGCTCAGCACTTCTAATTAGCAGTCTTGATGTTAAAGGATAAAGCTATTAGCAAGATCAGTATATCTAGTACATTCAAATAATGCCAGAGATCAGGCTACTATGGGATTTCCGACTTAGCATATCCTCTCACTCAAGAGAGAGTATAGCATAAAATGTTGAAAGTATTTCCTATGTAATATTTGTGCCCAGCATTGGCCTTGTTCACATGTTTATATTCTGCTTCATGTCATATAAGGACTTGAGAATCAAAGCCTGATTTGTATTTTAATGACTGAGAGTGAGAGTAAGTCTACTCAGTCTCATACAAGCTGAAAAACTTTCTCTTTGTTTCAACAGGAAGCAGACTGTGGAAACCCCTGGGCAAGAATGCCTCTCTGGTCTATTCTGCACAGTGCTTAGGGAACTGGAATGCTGATCCAGGATGATGGTTTTTAATCTATGGGACTCAGATACTGCAATTAAGAGGTCCACAGAAGTTGACCAGAATAGGAAATATTCCTTATATCAACTGATGAACACCAAACTTGTAAAGGAATCCCCACGGGATATTTATTTTGTACATCCAAAACTGAAGAAAGACTTAAAACCATTGACTCAGGCTTGGCATCTGTGAATGCGATCTGAACATTGAAAAATAATAGCATCTCAGAGACAATTCATTTTTTTATTTTGCAAGGCAGATTCCTCTAGAAAGTCAGCAGTCAGACAAATTCACTATCTGATCATCAGTTAAAGTGCACAGATTTTAGAGTCTTTTAGTAGTTCACTAGACTGTAAGAAAAGTAGAAAAAAATTACCAGCATACTAAAGAGGAATCCGTAGTGTTCACTGCGACAACAACACTGCAAATTAATGAGCTGAAATGCCTGGTGTATCAGCTTTCCTCAAATAACTTTGTAATGTCGACTTTACATATTAATTCTAGCACTGACATCTTAGGTAAATTTCATTCCTTACAGTAGCCCTTCAGGGCTATTTAGTGACTCACTGCTACAGAGATACTACTTTTTTTCTTTTTCTGCTTAGAATAAACACTCAAACACTTCATTGAAGTACCACAGAACAGCTACTGTAACAGTTCTTAATGAGCAAAGATTGTGCAGCCATCTAATTGGTGAAAAACATTCTGTAGTTATAGATAAAAGTTTCTTGGCTTTGAAATGATCTAAAATATATGGACACTAAAACACTAGATTTACAGTATATTCATATCTACATAACAAAGCATAAACAAAGACATAAAACAAGGGCTTTCCTTACAAGCAAACAGGAATTACATAAGGAAACTCAGCCAGCTTCCCTAATCCACCCTAGCTGATTAACAGGATAATCTGTTTCCCATCCTTCTCCTCCAGAGAAAGCCATATGAGGATTTCTTTGCCTATAGACAAAACTGAAAAATTTGTTTTCAGTTGGTTTTAGCTTTGTTTTGTTTTTTTTTTTTTTTCCGAAGAAGAAAAACCAAGAGTGTTTTATAAATATGACTTAGAATGTCTCTTTTTTTTTTTTTCTTACTGTCCTTGAAACTTCATATTGGCTATTTGCTGTCTGAAAGAAAATAAAGTGCACCTAGCTTAATTCTCAGTTATCATTTCTGGGTATCTCTTATTACCCTATGTAGTTTAGCCAAATTTTGTTGTAGCTGCTGTAATAGAAAAGGTCAGTCAATTTCTTATATGACCTCATTTTGTGAAATGAAGCCTGAAATGGTAATTAATGAGCAACAGGAATGTACTTGCATGTAGTAAACATGGTGCTTGAAAGTAGTTTATAATATTACAATGTCTGGTAATTTTTTTTTGTATATATTGCACACGAATTAAAATAGTCTAGACCTCAAGAGCTGCCTTGTTATAATTTTGGTATTCAGCATTTGCCTTCAGTAATGCTATTGTGTTGTCTTCTCCTTAACACAACAGCATATAAACTCACTTGAAAATACAGATCCAAGTTTTTATCCTGTGCTGCACATCCCTTGTCCATGATTAGTGATTTCTCTTGCTAGCGTATTCTTAATACTGGAAAGAATGACTTCTGGTAACAGTATTTCAAAATCCTCTCAAACATTGTTAGCCCATTTACATTTATGTGTTTTACAATTTTTGAAAAATGAATGGGAAACACCAGTACTTGCAAGGCATTTGGGTCAAGAACCATTTGGGATAAAGGAATATAACTCAAAGGCACTGAATACATTTCAAGTACATCTAGGAACAGATGAGAAAAAAGATAAGAATATAGACACTAATTAAAGATTAATTTAAATGAGAAATCAATTGACAATCTCTTTTGTGGAAGAAAAGAGATGTTGGCATGAAGGAAAGGGAGGCTGCCTGAGGTAGAAGGCTGTGTTATGAAACTTCAGCTGATAGCAGCTTCTACTACTTAACATCATTCGCAGCATCACTCCTACTTGCTTCAAAATGAGCAGATGCTCCTCTGCAGAAAAGTAATTACCCTCAAGTTCATGCTATGTTTGTGGTGAGTTGACTGTTCAATTCACATGAGCCCAAGGTTTTGTATTTTGCACAGCTTTATTTAAGCACATCCTGTGTTCACACTCAGTGCTAAATTAAGTCTGCAGAAAAGGCCTTTCTCTCCTGTTTGAGCATCTGATCATTTTTACTAGCACCACGGAGAAAAAATGAACATAAATATAGTTCTGACACCAAGAAATCTGTCTGTCTCTCTAATCCCCCTAATCTCTTTTATATCTCTGTACTTTTATCATCATGGTATCCAAAGAATATCACAAAGAATAACAAAAGATTCTTCAACCGTGTAAATAACAAAGAGAAAAAGGAAGGAGAACGGAACACAGATAAAAGATAAAGGGGGCTCCTAAACAGAATTAATACTTTGCCTCATTTTCTGATAAAGGTGATGATACTGAATGTGGGAGAAAGGCAGGAAGGCTCATGAGAACAGGGGCAACAAAACAGAAATAACAACAGAGGTTGAAATGAAGCTCAGATGATTGCTTAGTACACTGAGGGTGAGTAGCCCTAAGAAGCTCTGCAGTACAGCTGACAAATGAAAGCTCAGGCCTGACAGTGTTTATTTTTGATAAATCTATCAACTCTATGATGATACTTTGCAACTGGAAGTAGCAAGTGCAGCATTTCTTTTGAATAAAGGGGGACAGGAGAGAGGATGAAGGGGAAGAATGAGGCAAAACACAGTAGCACCATCTCAAGGTTATATAAATATGAAATAGGAGAATGGGATGAGAGTACAGTGAAGAACAGCAAAAGACATTTCTCTAAATGGAAAAGGAGCTTAAATACAACATTCACCTACATAGATTACACTGAAATAAACTGATGTCTTCCTTCGATAAAGTGAACAATTTTCAAGATAAGGGAAATATTATTAATATGATCTGCCTGGAGTTCACTAAAATGCTTCTTTAAAGTATTCAGTATGGTGGTATTAGACAAAGTTACTTAAGATACAAAAAAGGAGGTTAGCATAAAAATAGTAAACTACTTCAGGAATTGGTCAAAGGGGAGGGAGTGGAAGGTAACATTCAAAGGGGGAAAATCTGTGAAAGAGTGTATTACTAAAGGATCATTCTGTTTTCTTATTTCATATTATATTTTGAAAAATTACCACAACTTGAAAAGTGCATGCTAGTAAAATATACCGATGAGAAAGTCAAGGAGGTTTATTAACTCAGGAAGATCAGAAAGAACTGAGTGACCTTGAGGACTGGAATTCTAAAATCGGGAATAAATACAGCCATTAAAAGTACAAGATGGTACATCTGTAATACAATTTTTTCATCATAACCTGAGAGCTCATCTGCTGAAATGACTAAGGAAGAGAAAGGTCAAACTGGACAAGCCCATCACAAAAAAAACTTGACAGGAGACATCAGTGTACTGCAGCTATAGAAAGCTCACTTTTGATCCCAGAGGAAAGGGTTTCTGAAAGAGATTGAAAAGTACTAGCTAATGTTACAGGTACTGATTTTATCACATCTAGATTGTCCACAGTCAAGAAAAAAAAAAGATCTCTCAGTAAAATAAGTGAAGAAAAGCTCTACTAAGATGTTTAAAGAATGGTATGTTTACATAGCTACATACTAGGTCTGCATATATACAGATATGAGAGAATATTTGGCAATTTCAGTGAGAAAATGTATATATGTATTTATTTTTGCTTCTGTGCCTGAGAGATAGCCTGAGACTGGATTGTACCCACTGTCTCAGTGCTGACAGAGCTAGCATGCAATTGCAAAGATCTATTTTTGTAGACGTGCTTTAAAAGTTCTTGGAATCAAAAGACGAAATCTTTCTGCCTGCTAGCCTCTTCCTAACTCAGAAATCACAAAACAGAGCCAAGTGAAACAAAACTGGCAAGACAAAACAGCAAGAAGTGACAGAACAGTACTGGTCATTTGACAGTAGCAAGAAAGAGAGGAGGAAGATGTTGTGATCCTATTTGCAATAAATGTGATTGCTTGTGACCTTTACTGGAGAAGCACCTTTTGGTCCATCCTTCTGTACACCCCTACAACACTGTACAATAAAAGCAAACATTCGGTTTGCCACACTGAAACACTTGGAGAAATAAGATTAAACTAAGTTAGGTAGGCACTGTCTTTCCAGGAGTCTAATAAATCTCTTGCTGTCATAAACAGACAGTTCAGAAAAAGGTTAGGAATGGAAATAAACTGCATGCATTCTGTTTTCTGGGAAACACCAAACTGTTTGTATGTTTTTTTTTCTCGTATTGTAACTGGCTATACTTCTTCCCTATCATAATATTTCCTGGTGTCATCTGAATGCATTTTAATTCAAACCTGATGTTTCTTCCTTGAAAGAGTTATGAAATATTTATGGAACTATACCTGTATGTTTTAGCTGTGATACAGAGATTTAAGAACAGGTTGGCAGAGGGATGCCCTACATTGCCCAGTGAAAGACCAATGTGAAGTGAAATGCGTCTCATTTATGTCATCTGTTTCCCTCCAACAACCAGAAAAAACAGGAATTATGTTTTCACCTGTTAAAGAAATTGAAGTACTGCAAATACAGTGTTTGCTAGTGTAATTACCTCATAAGATTATATCACCCAATTAATATATTTATTTGTTGTTTATTTGTTGTTTCTTACTTTCTTACCACCATCTTTTTTTTTCTACAGAGTGAGATTTGTCATAACATTCTGAAGAAAACAAAAAAATTATTTACTTTTATCTGTTGTCATGTAACCTCATTTGGACTTTAAAATCTTCCCAAGACTTAACCTTAAATTTTCCTGTTCAGTTCAATCCATCACTTCAACAACTACATTATAGTCTTTACATTTGCAAAGATGAGGACATGACTGCATTGGTGAGTTCCCTTGGTTTGTAGAAAGGAAACATGAAATAGTAATTGTGTGAAATGTGCACAGTTATGTTGGTTTTGTTAACTTTTTGTAGCTGATCATTTCAGTAAAATAATAATTTTAAAAATTCAAACTAAAAAAACAGAACAACAACAAGCGCTCTGGCCAATGTGCTTCTATACGGCTCTAGAGTGAAGTGGGGACTTATTTCTAACAACTAAGTGGACTTCATCAGTTTTCTCTTTCTTTTTTCTGTGACTTTTGGGACTCTATTCCCTTTTTGGGAAAAGAAGAATGAACTACTACTGTTTTGTTCACCCGTGCCAGAAACAGTTGAAATGGGAAGGAAAAAACTGATGCCACAGGCCGAATCTATTTTGAGTAAAAGACAAATTTAGACAATGGAAGGGAAAATAATTCCTTCCTTTCAAGGTATGTGGTGACCAGTTGACTTTCTTCTGATTGTGGCTAAGAAATAAGTAAAAATCATCCTTTTTTCTCCTTTCCACTCATCAGCCAGCAGAGGGGAACAATACTCTTATTATAAGGCTTTCTTATTGGGCTCCTGGAACAGTAAGAGGCATATTCAAGAGAAAAGAATACTCTCTATATTCTGTGAGGGTCAATTAGTAACTTAAATATCACTATCTGGACATGCAGAATATGTTGATGAATAGAACAGTAGGGATACTGCCAAGATGTATTACAAAGAAAGAGAGCTATTTTTCATTAATACTATCCATCAGACTAATACCAACCCTTTGGATAATCTTCATAGTATCTTGTCATGGTTTAGCCCTAGCCACCACACAGTTTCTTGCTCACCCTCCTACTCCCCAGTGGGATGGCGGACAGAAATTGGGAAGAAAGGAAAACTCATGGGTTGAGATAAAGACGGTTTACTAAAATAGCAAAGAAAAACTACAATAATAACAGAATATGAGGATATTAAAATAGACAAAATTAAGAATACATGATTTCTCATCACCCGATGTCCCAATGACTGATACAGCCCGTCCCAAGCAGCGATCACAGAAATGAAACTGAGTAGCAAGCAAAGGAGCAAAAGCGAGACAGCAAAGTACACGAAATGATGCCAGTGAGCAAGAGAAAGAGATGAGATGGAAAAATGGATCCCCCTGCTATGGGCAACCACCACTTATATACTGAGCATGACGTTTATGGCATTGAATACTCTCTTTGGCCAGTTTGCGTCAATTATTCTGGCTATCTTTCTCCCATCTTCCTGCATCTACACATTAGTAAGACTTGGAAAGACAGACAGTGTCCTTGGTCTCATTAACAACAACTCATATCACTGGTGTTTTTATCAACATTCTCCACATCTGAAATCCAAAACACACTGACTACTGAGAGGAAAATTAACTCCATCCCCGCTTAAACCAGGACATACATGAGGTGAGAAGCTACAGACTAGCAAGGAGGAAAAGGTGAGTGAAAGGCAAAAAATATCTGAGCACTAGCACAGAAGGTGGCAGCTTTGATTATAATGCAAGAGAGTTCTGTTTAGCTTGTAAAGTCAGCTTTTTTATTCTTGATTCTTTCACCTTCCTATCCAAAAGCTGAAGATGAGATCTTCCTAACCCATTCCCAGATGGGATTATTCCTAACCCAACCAGATTTTTTTGGAAATAACCTAACAGTTAAGGCCTTAAACGAGGAAGAGCTTATGTAAATTAAGAGTTTATGGAGGGATTACTT
Organism: Ardeotis arabs; assembly: GCA_011801015.1. Taxonomy (NCBI): domain Eukaryota; kingdom Metazoa; phylum Chordata; class Aves; order Otidiformes; family Otididae; genus Ardeotis; species Ardeotis arabs. The sequence goes on from JAAGAY010129870.1 coordinate 18,281, forward strand.
TTAAACTTCCAGTTACCACACAGACATTTGCACTGAATTTTGTCAATCTTTTAATTTAATAAGTAAAAAAAGAAAAAAAAAAGAAAAAAAAAAACCCTCTACCATAATTAGTAGCCCTTCCATTTGCAAGTAATTGGATAAATACTTTCAAGTATAAAAAAAAAGCTTGTTATGTGCTCTAAAGAATTGGTTATCTGAAGAAAAGTACCGTATATACTGCACACCATTAGAATTACTTAAGTGCTCTGACCAGCTTCCATCCTCATTAAACTACACAGTGTGTATTCTCAGTCAGACAGCAACTTTACAAGTTTGAAGTATAGTCAAATGGAGCTCACACTAGGTACAAAATGCTGCAGTTTCAAACTAAAAAAAAAGAGTCCAAGGAAATACAGTCACAGCTGCTCAAAATAATGACACTGAGTATTGTTTGTTTCAGTTCTCATTTCAGCTTGGTTGGAAAGTCTGCGTTCTTTCAGAATACACTCTTGGAGCATAAGTTGCTTGTTCCCTTCCTGGTAGAGCAAAAACTTGTTCGGAAGCAGTTATGCAATGTGCAGTACTACTTACAAATTGTGTAAATAAAGGAAAAACAGTTGAGATAGAGGGAATTAGAAGGGATTAAATTCCAGCACTGGAGACATCGTTACTTATTTTCAACACTTAAACCCCATCAGTATCATTGGAATTGTAAGAAATATTATCTAGGGATGAATACCTGAGACATGCAAATTAACCTGGCCAAATAGCACTTAATATGTCATCAGTCTAAAACTGTATATTGAAAGCATTTGCTATGCTATGCACGGGGCAGATTTTTTTTTTTTTTTGTGCTGGGGTACAGGAGTTCTGAGGCACTCCATGTTTTTCAACAGGGAAAGGAAATTCTTGCATTCATTATAGTACTGCAGTTGTTTCCTTGTCTACTGCAAGAAGCATCTACTATGGCTAGAAAAAGAAAGTCAGCAAAGTGCACTTTATATCTTTGTAAATAGAGAGATTTGGAACATTTATGAAATAGAAGTACTCAAATTTCTTAAAGCACTGTTTGATGTTACCTAACTAGCAGTCATTAACGGAGAGCTCATAAGATCAAACCATGTTTTAACCATGTTGGAGCTACAGCTCTATTGCTTTCTATCTCTAACATGGTAATTTTGTGGAGTGCAGATTGGATTTAAAGGAATGTCAAAATGTCACTAATCACAAAGGATAAAGAAGGAAGGTCAGAAGCAGAAAGAGAATAGCAAGAAAGCAGCATTAGTAATAGAAAGCGGGACATTATCTGCTACAAAATTGCAAGGCACCCATTTGGGTTGGTTGGTTGGTTTGTTTGTTTGTTTTTCTTAATAAAATTTCTAATTTTCTTTAAGCACAAATTTATATTCCAGGGAACTGGGTGTCAGAAAGACCAAAAAAAAACCTAAGTGCAAAATCAATATATTTTTCCAAAACCTTCCCTGCAAATCTTTCCTCACATGTATAGGCCAAAACTTTAATTATATTAATGTGCACCTACTGACTGCCATCAGGGTGAGTTTCCATGAAGCTGGGATTCACTGATCATTTCTGTCATAACCCTGAAGCTTAAACTTGTAATCTACCTGAAACTGTATCCTCTCAAGGTAGACATTACAATGGATGCCCAACCAGGCAAACAAGGACCTGGAAACCTGCTAACTGCTGTCATCTGTTAACACAGGTTTTTGGTCTCCGATGTCTTTATTTTCCTCTATGTGTCCTGGCTAGCATCTAGATTGTGACACTTCAATTCAGTTTGGCCCTTCACTTTTCTTATGTTTGATGAGACCTGTAGTATTATCTGGCAAATGGAAAACATGGAAGAAGCAATCTTGGACTCTGATTCTGTTATTTTTAATTTATTTATGCATGGCTCTTCAATGCAAAAAGAATAGGTGATCACATGAACATGGGTCCCTCCTCCAAAACATTCCCTCCTACTAAATATAATTGCCTAATTTCCTTACTTTCTTTTTTTTAAAATGGTTACAATGATGACAAGAAATATGTAGAAAAATGATCCCTTAATGTCTTGCAGTTAGGGCGTTTTCCTGGAAAGTGGGAGTTTTAGGTTCTAATTCCTTCCATTAGTAGAAGATGAGGAACATATTTTAAAATATAGAGAGACTAGGTCTCTTTAGGTATTTCCCTCCTGCCTCTAAATCACAGCTTGTTAAATGCTTCTCACATCAGATTGGGGCAAATCTCTATCCTGTGAGGTAGCATTCAGATATTTAAGAAACTTTTCAGTCTTCCTAGGCTTAGATTTCTGATGATCAGATAATGGAATGGTATGTAGGGTGAAGTAGGGTCTTAAATTTCACCCAGTGTTGATTCAGGCAGTCTCATTATATTTCTTAGATATTGTAGACAATTGCTGTGAGAACCTGGCTAAAATAATACGAAATACTATTTCTGTATAATAATATAAATTACTTTCAGAAAAAGAAAAATCAGACACTGGAAAATAATTTTAGGCACTTAATAAATATTTCACAAAAAAATTAAGAGTTAGGAGAGAGTGAAGATGAATTTTTTTTTCCCCACATGTAAGCTTTAATTATTCAGTATGTCATATTCTGATCTTTCAGATATTGTAATATCTTGAAGATATTTTCTTCCAGTGAGGATATTCAGCATCTCTCAGAAATTGCTTTATACCAAGCAGGACTGGGCATCAAAGTATTTTTAACTGACACTTTTTAAACTCCTCCATTCTCTAAAACAAAGCCTATATTTAGAAATAAAACATCAATAAATTCATTTGATGTTTCAACATCTGAATTAGGAGCTTGATACTGGGAAACAAGCAATTCGAGATAGGCAAATATATATTACTTCTTTGCTTAACAACACAGAAAAAAACCCAATTATTTAATTTGCACAATATAGAATCAGGAAAACAAGAATTACTGGATACCTTATGTAGTCATACTCACAGTATGTGCTCTTTCTTTTCTTGTTTTCCCTTCTGCATAAATATCCTAAGCAATGACAGTGAATTCACTTATGATTTAAATTTGAAATAAAAATCTTTGCTTATCGGTATTACATTAGAACAAAATAGCTTTTTCCTACTGTTTAAACATCAAATATACCAGTGATTGAAAAATAGTTTAGCCCTTCTTTCAACTAATATTTTATGCTTTCTTTCTAGAAGCTCATTTCAATTAAAGAAGATCAGCTATTTTCTCTGGAGAATGGTAACTGTATCCGACAATAAGAATTCCATACTGGTGACCAAAATGTCCTTGAAATTAGAGTGTCAGGACTTTAATGTCTTGCTGCAATTTTTCACTGTTATAATTAATGAATCAAATTAAGTACTTTGTCTCTGATATATTAATTATATGCACCTTGCTGGTACACTCCAAAGGTTACCCTATATTTTGAATTTCCTAACAGAATATCTATACTTATTCATGGATCATAGACTTCTAACTATACTTTCTCTAAAATTAAAACTTAAAATCATGCATATTTTTAGGTAATACTGGCTAAAAATAAGGAAATATTATCTGAAACCTCGAACAGTTAAAAGAAAGAATGAGCAGATAAAATTATTTCCTTTCACACAAGCATTATGTCTAAAATCTTCTTAGTTATAACTTGATATTTTTCCAAAACAAAAATACTTCCTGTAGGCAACGGAACATATAAAAGTTATAGAACATTAACACATCTGGTCACCACATATAGGTATACATTTATAAATTAATAGGTATCCAAAGCTCACAGGAAATAGTGCTTGTTAGAAGTTTAAACCTCAGACTTCAACTTGACCATAGTGTGTCATCCTCCCCTCTCTACCTATTATGCAAACTTTAAATCATTAATCCGTGTATCCATTATACCACCATGATTCCATAGATTTCAGTGGTTTCTTTTTTATTATTTGTTTTGTTGGGTTTTGTTTTTTATTTTGTGGTTTGTTTCTTTTGCTTTATGTACGTATGTTTAATGCATGAATGTAGACATAGGTGAGCTTTCAGTGCCTACGCATTACATGGTGTCATTAAAGACAAAGAAGTAAACGAGGCCACACATGACTCCAGTCAAAAGTCTTGAAGCAGCAAAGACTTAATTTCATCATTTCATTAATACATACAAACCTATGAAATGAGGAAAACTATACAAGTTCCAGCTTTGTCATGTACAGAAATGCCTGCAGGCTTATGAAGACCCATTTCATAATGGGTAATAAGTAGCATCAGAAACCATCAAAATGCCACTGAAGAGCAGGCACCTTAAAGGACTCATACATTTATGAGTGACTTATTCTGACGCGTAATTCCAGAATCAACCAGTGTTAAACAGCTGTGTTCCTTATACAATGTGTGATGACATTTAAAATTTTTTTGAGATAAAATGAAACATGATGACAGTCCTTTGCAAGCTATCAGCTCAGTACTGTTTATTTCAACATCACTGAGAACTGTCAGCAGAATAAGTTACTTACTTTGCAATGATTTAAAAATGTGTGAGGCATGTGATAGTAGATTAAGGAAATGTGGTGTTCTCATTTACCTAGTGATAACTCATTCACGTAGTCCTACCCTCAGTGTGTTGGGAATTCAAAATCATAGTATGCTGGAATCAGGTTGACCCAATACTGCAAAGGATTTTATTTGAAACCTCACTTCAAGTTTGATTCTGGAGTCAGAGCTATTGTCATTCATAAACCACAGCTTAAATTCTTCTGAGCATGCATGCTGCCTCTACTAAATTTATAAAATTCTGCAGAATGTAAGAAGTGAGTTGAAGGATGGCAAAATCAAACACTGCCCCTTCAGAATTAAGGAATCAGAGTGAGAAGGATGCAATAAAACTTTCAAGAAAAGCAGCACCCATTTGTCTTAGCTGTACAGAGAAGGTTTAGCAAAAACATAAGTTAAATGATTGTCCTGTTTTCAGCAGGGATGGAGTTAATTTTCCTCTCGGTAGCCGGTGTGCTTTGGATTTTAGATGTGAAAAATATTGATAAAACACCTTGATGGTATGAGTTTTTGTGAATGAGACCAAGGACACTGTCTGGCTTTCCAAATCTCGCTAATGTGCAGATGCAGGGAGCTGGGAGAAAGACAGCCAGATTAATTGATGCAAACTGGCCAAAGAGAGTATTCCATGCCATAAACGTCGTGCTCAGTATATAAGCGGGGGTTGGCCAGGGTGGGTATCTGCCTTCCTGGTATCCATCCCTCTCTCATTCACTAAACCACCCCAATGCTTTTTAAAAAGTAGATCACAGGGGAAGGCATCCTTCTTATTTCACGGTCAACTCATTTCACAATCAGATCTTTTGATCTAAAGTATATTTAGGGGACTTGAAAGCCTAAATGAGTATGTAAATTAAAAGATTATGGTTTTCTAGTGAAGTAGAAGAAGTTAAAAGAACCAATTATTTTATCATGGAGCTTATTTTGCTAATTTAAGCACATAAGTAGTCACTTTTAGTTTTAATGTATTTTATTACTTAAATACAGAAATGTATGTTTTTAGGAGGAATTTAAGTGAATAAAGAGAAGTTCATGAGCACATGGGAAGCTATTGAGGAAGCTATTCCAGACTTAAAGCAAGTATTGAGTAGAAGAAAAATCAAGAAGGAAATTAAACAACTGCTGAGCTTGGCTTCACTTATAGAACAGAAGTGCCTGTAATGGTTACTTGGAGAAGATTTTAGCCAGGTGGATTCTGACAAAAGGTCTGGATGACAAGAACAAAATTTTACTGTGACATTTTTCAAAGAATGAATAGTAAAAGTAAATCAAGTGGCATGGAAAATGTTCTCAGAATTTATTTAATCACTATGAAGCTCACTGAAAATATATTTTTTAAACTAATATGGACTAACGATACAGTTTTCTCTTCAGTTTTAAATAATTTGAATCATATAGCTTCCATATGAGAACATCCAACTAATTAGACTAGGAATCAAGCATACTTTCTTTCAAGCTGTTGACTCTGCAGAAGAGAATTTAAGACTCCAGAACAAGAGAGGAACTTTCTGGTCAAAAGGCTAGAATAAAGGTAGTTCTTCAAGAGGTTTTACTAAAATGCACTGAACACTTGAACTCGGCAATTTTATCTGGCTTTCATAAGGAAATGAGATTTTAATGTGTTTTCTGTTAGTGTCTGCAAATACCCTGAATTTATTGGAAAATTTAAACTCTATATGTCAAAGGAACAGAGGTGTAAAGGATAGAAAATTTCTGTTACTGACTGTGTAGAGGAAAGAAACTGAAATTAGTACCCTTACTGAGGAAAAGGCTGTAATATGAACTCAACAACAACCTGTTTTCTTCGAGTATAGGTTAATCGATAAGCATATATCTGTTGATAAAGGAGTTCAGGAGCTCCAAATCAGTCTCTGCACAAGTTTATTGTCTGCCCAGAAGACATGAGATCAAGATGGGGATACTGTGAGGGCTGAAAACCCTGGGATTTGAGAGAGAATGAGAAGTACAACAACAAGAAATGAGCCAGAAGAAGAAAGCCAGCATTATTGTACTAGAACTTATAAAGGACATAACTCCACAGGAAACTAACCTTCATAAATTCCACTATATGTAGAAGCTCTTTTTTAAGACATGGTGTTAAGATTCCGAAGGATTAATATGTTTAAGGAAAATTAACATTTTTCTGCTTCTCTGAAATGGAATAGGATAATATCTTATGAAGTCTTGTAATTTTCATCGTGAAGATTCAGCAGAAAGGTGGCTTTCCAAATAAGCAGAAATTGCAGAAACTATTCTTTTTTTTTTTCTAAAAATGAAATCAATTTGAATTTTTAATTAAATTTGCTGCTGAAGTCTGTTTCTCACCAAGTACTTACAAGACATAAGTTCAGAACATGAAAAGTACATTAATGGCTATTAATTTAATTTAAAAGATATTAAAAAAAAACCCTATAAGTGTGTATTACTCTGTCTTTGTTTTGTGGGACTTTGTTTATAATTCTTTAAAGTAGATTTTATTGATCTGTAATATTCCTAGTATATTTCATAGGAGTAACATATCTGCATACACTACAGTTAATTAGGCTGTTAATGTTTCCAACTATCTCTTGCATGGTAAATTAGTTGTTATTTTCACAAGGGAAGGGAGTAATGATTTCATCAGGTACTGGAACTAAGAGTATGCAATTAGCTTGGCAAGTGTGACACAGAGGTTAAGTTGTTGTGATTCACTAATTAATAGTAAAAGAGAGCATCAGCTACATACTAGACTGATATAGTACTGATGTTCAGGGCATCAAGACTTCCCTCTTTGGTCATTGCAGAATTTCTCTGGAGGTGGCTTCAGGATAGCTATGTACAAGTGGAGCGAAATCAATATTTTGTAAAATGTAGGATGCTTAAAATAAACGCTGAAGAGTTTAGAGATTTGGAGGATATTCCTTGGCAGAAGAATTAATTCATTCCTTTGTTCAAAACCTCACCCTAATTATTGGTTGAAGGCATATTCAACCTCAGATCATCTGTCAGGCAGGCACAGTAAGTTTTGAGCTGGTCTGGTTTAATATTCATGCATTAGGAGTTGTGGTCTTAATAGATGGAGCCACAAATGGTAGCAAAGCGAGTGTTTTCTCTCTCACTCTCCCTCACTGGGTGGAGAAGATATCAGTAGTGACCTCCAAGTAGTGTCTGGCTGTTCAAAGTGGAGTTCATTGCACAGTGGTTTTCCTTTTCTTCTTTAGGTGAAGAGGAGATATGTGTTGCTGTCACCATTGCACATGATGGTAATTTCATAGCACTGAGAGTAAACAAAGAATAGCTTGGCAGCCTAATCAATATAGCTACACACTGAATTGCTTCTAGGTACGCATTGTATTTAGACTCACAACAAGCAAACACCTAATTCTGAATCCTGGAAAATAAATTCCACAACCAAACATAAATAGTATTCTAGTTCTTGCTAAACCAAAGGTAGCTATCAGATTAGGGCATATTTTATGTTCTTCTCTACAAGGCTGTAGAAAATTTATATAAGTATCTGTTTGATAAACTCCAGCTTTTTGTACAATAAATTTTCCTTCTTTATTGCATGACATGTCATATGCTATCTCATATGAAAGTAGTTAACCCTTCTTCTGAGACAGATAACTCAGAGAAGGTTAAAAACATGAACTTTAGGAATCTTACAGATTTGGCCCACCTCTCTGTGTAGAGCGGTTTTGAGGATGCTGTAGTCTGAGAGGGCTGTATTCACTGTGGTATTCATTACTCTTGAACACTGAAAGCTGGGATGTCAGTTTCCTTTAGTGGTGAAAAACTTTTTAGTTTTTCAGTATTATCTGTCAGTACTTCACCAACAGTTTTGGTCTATGGGTTAGTGATTCCTCTGTCATGAAACAGAAGTTTCAGATTTTTATATTCTAATCTAGCACTATCCTTAACTTAAAAAAAAATGTATATTTTCCCTCCAAATTTAAATTGTCATCTTCATACGTCAAATTTGCCACTCATTACTGAAATGGTATCTATAGAGATTAATGAATAATATTGCATTGTGAAGGTTTCTTTTCTCTAAATAGAAATACTCCACTGCAGATCGTTTATCCCTCAGTAATTTTCCCCTGAATAAAAACTCTTATTCTCACCTTCTCTTTTTTAATTTCAGTAGAAAACTCAAATGTAATTTAACTTAATGTGAATAAAAAGGTGAAACTAAACTTTACTACCGTCTATCAGAAGACTATGTATCAAATCTTGGAATATTTTCAAAAGTAAGCATTGGTAAAACATGATTAGGAAATTCTTAATTAATTCAACACTTACATGTTTTGTTTGTGTTTCAGTTACAAGCAAGAAGTATAGGTATATATCTTTTTTCAAGAGAGAATGTAGGGTTCTAAGTTAACATCTGTAGGGCTGGGAAAATGTATAAGACGGTGATGGAAAAGTATTTGTATTCTCATAGAGTAATAAATGATCTGTCATCATTAATAACCACAGGAAAGGGCTGTCAACTCAACCAGAATAAGTAAGAAAAGAGCATGACAGCCTGTCATTGTCTAATGAAGCTGAGACATTACAGGTATTCAGTCATAGTATTTTACCAGTACACCTGGATTCTCTTTATTAAAAAGGCATTTATCTAATGATGTACAGTAAAGTGTTTCCAGTAAGATGGAAGATGATTTTCCTGATGAAAAGTGAATTGCAAAGGACTAGAGGAAAAATAATGCTGTATTACAGTGTTGCAAGGCCCAGATTGTTAGTTCTTGTCCTGCACATTTTTGTGCACACGCTCAACTTTGTGTGTATGAGTAGTTCTGCTGTATGTTACATATGAATATCAATGTACCTAAAATCACTAGTAAGCTTAAAATAATAGAGATTGAATTTTGATTCTGTGTGATCAATCTATATAGATTTGAAAATCTGCAGGACATATTTCTCAGGTATAGTTCCACTGACAAAAAAATTTGTTGTCTTCAGTGAAAACACTTCCATGTGCTTCAGAGGGATTCTGTTCTAGACAGAAATAAATTCAAATAAATTAGGAATGGCTCACGGATTTTCCATCAGTAAAGAAGAAGGGAAATTAATCCCATGAATGATTCACTGCAAATTACTTACTCAGCTTAACCACACTCAAGAAAATTGGTAGTAAAAATAATTGATTATAATTCTGTGAATTTTTTCTTGCTTATTCAATGTGAGAAAATTATATACCCTAGAGTAGTGCTGTTCAGAATCTCTTTATTTGGATGCAGCAGGAAATTCTGGTGTTGCATGCTCCCGAGGGGATAATAGAGAATCCTGACAAGTAGCAATAATGAGATTTTTCTGATGGTTGCACATGCACCATGATTGAGGAAATTCATCTTCACATAAAAAAAAGGAACTTGTATTCAGAGAAAATTATAACTCTGGAATTCCTGTATAGGAAATTACATACATACATGAAAAAGAATAATTTTGTAATTTTTATAAATTTGCTTTAATCACACTTTTGGTTTTGGAATTATTTACCAGGAAATAGAGTAAAACTATGTTCACAATTGCTATAGTGACTGAGCAAGAGAGAAAGTTGCAAAAGTCAACTTGAAATTACATGGTTTTTGCATACATACAAAGGGTGAATGAAATATTCAGAAGAATTCTTCTAAATGTTATATAAAATGATTTTTGTGCACATTCAAGCTTGAAAGATGGTGATATAGCATCATCCTCTTCTCCCACTTCACTAGGACATCTTATTGCTCAGATCTAAGTTGAGAGGTAAAGACGGACTTGTGTTTTAGTTTTTGGACTTCTGTGCCTTGTAATATCTCTGGGCTTGTCTTGTTGTTTTATCAACAAGAGTCAAACAATGTCTGGTCACAAAACCCATTTCCTAAGAGAAAACGTTGCTGGCAAAAAAAGAAGGAAAAAAAAAATACTTGCAGGTTGATTTACATAAATTCACTTCCCTTTCCCAAAACAAAATATTTGACAGTTACCAATGACATGTAGAGTATGCTAATATTACCTTAATTTGAAAGTGAGTTTTACTAATAAAGAGTTTCAAAACAAGTATTATGCAAATTGAGTTTAGAAAAAAATAAAATAAACACAAATATTTTTAATCTTTATCAGACATTGTTGATGGACAAGATAAGATGAAATATTTTATTGTACCTCTAGCCTATGCCTTATCATATATTGCATCACTAACAGAGTTGTAATTTCTCTCAAGCCTCTCTTTTTTCTTTAGGACAGCATTCTTGCACAAGCTGTTTGCAGTTTTCTGCCAGATTTTATTAATTTGCAGCAGTTATTGAAGAAAGGTCAAGCTGCTGCTTTCAATCCTACTAAGACCTTGATAATAATGTATTATATGAAAAAAAATTACTTTGGTAAAATAAATATTAAATGTGAGAAAATGTAGAGGACCTATGGATTAATTAGATGGATTGCTAACAGGAACTCATGCTACTGGCAACTGACTTTACCCGGAATGCTTGTGAGAAGAAGGAAATACCTAATTTTATCTTAAACACCCTGCAGAGTTAGCTTGCCTTGTAAGTGCTAGCTTATAATGCCTGCTACACCAACTAAGTACACTACTCTTCTAACCCAAGCCTTCTGGAACTGTAATTATTAGCATAATCTAGTAGGTAATAGTTACTTTAAAAATCTTCATACATGTTAAATTTTCAATTCCTGAACACAATACAGCTTTAGTTGCTTAATAGCCATGTATACTACTTAGTTAAAAGAACAGTATCATTTACAGCTATGGAGTATACATATATATTTTTTTTCTTCAAACGAACTAATAGAGTTTGAAAGAAAAGTTACTTTCAAGTTGAAGAACAATTTAAAATATATTTGAAGAAGAAATTGTATACTATTGCTACTTTCTCCTTTTTCTTCTGGAATCTTTCCCTTTTAAGATGTACTAGATATTGAATTTGGAATGATAGTATTAAGTGAGTCTTTATGTCCTGCTATAATACTACAAATAGACAAAATAATTTAATCATATTTAGCACGATGTAGATTCTTAATAATTAATATATTACCTCTATGACCCTAGAATATCCATATCAATGGAGTTAATGTATAAGCCAAAATTCATTATTGTATTCATAAGTAGGCTAATTAAGAATCTAGCTGTAAGGAAAAAGAAATCTCTTATTAAATTAGAAAGTTAAATGAGAAATTAAATCAATTAAGAGGGAATACCGAATACCTTTTATTTTCTTCTACTTTGCTATTTCTCCTTTTATTCATGAGTGAAATAGTTGGTTTTGTAAATGAGTTACCAGTTATGAGTTAATGAAGTTCTTTGTAGATTGGTTTAATTCTGTGCACATTGCATTGATTTTTTAAATCTTTGCTGGGGAATACGATTTCATGTCATATTACCTATTGTGTATGCAAACAAGTTCTTATTCATCTACTAACCAGAATTTGAGAGAAGGGTTGGACCACATGACATTTAAAATCCCCTCCAGTCTTGATTATTCTATGACACTATTTTATAATTCCATGAAATGAAAAAAAAAATGCTTAATACTATTTATCTTATCTTTACACTTCAGAAAAGGAGCTAACAAAGGAGAGGGAAATTATTCATTCATACACAAATGCCTGCCTTTTTTTTTCTGTTGTTCATCTGTTGCATTTATTCTGCTAAAAATTCAATGAGACAAAGGCTGAATGAGCTCTCCCTGCATTTTTCTCTAATATTTATAATACTTTACATGCCTCGGCACTGGGTACATTATGACTGTACCCAAACAAGTAAAGATCTTAGAAGTATCAAGGACAGTCTTTTCAAGGACCTACTCAGCTCTGGCTCCGAGATGCCCTTTAGCATGATATTTAAAGTCTACAATTATTTCCTGTTTGAGTGCAATTAATCCCCTCTTTCTATCCAGCCCGTTATATCCTCCTCCCATTTTCTTCTATATTTCAACTTGTTCCCCTTTCCATCCTAACTAAAGGCTCTTCCTTTTCTCAATTTTATCATTCCTTGATTTTAAAGTAGTTTTGTAATGGTATTATTTAATGTTCTTGTAGTGGTTTTTTCTTAGTTTATTATAGCTTAGGTAGGTTTTATTATCTTCCTTTACAGTTAGTATGGTCTCACCCATTTATAACTAAAGAGATTAGTGTGTATAATCTTAGTGAAGTTGGAGAACCTTCACATTTAATGCTTTTCTCCCACTTTTTTTTTTTTGTAGAGATATTTTAATACCACAACAGAGGGTGAAAATACAAGTTTTAAAATTTACTAATGACTATTTCAAGTAGACTGCAAATTTCTATACACTTATTCTTTACCTTAGTGCAGATTTTAATCTGATGTGCTCTGCAAGCGGTTATTATTTTTATCATAAAACAAACTGATGTTGATGCAGTATTATGTTCAACACCTAATCTGGTGCATTTTTTTTGCAGTGGGATATCTGCCTGCTACAATGTTTATTGGAGCGTTCTTGATATTTCCCACAGTCCTTTTAAAGCAGGAAGGAGCAGGGTCAGAATAAACAACTTGAATAAATCTGCAGAGCCACACCTGGGATTTTTTATTAGAAAAAAAAAAAAATGGTCCTATATAAAGCAGTAAAGAACAAAAATTAAAGCATCGAGAGGAAAAAATGGATGAAGTTGATGAAATATGTAACCAGCCATGTATAATCATGAATCATTGTATCCGGGAAATAAGATCTTCATATTGTAATAATGTCATCTCGCTGTTGTGACTTCTCAAGACAACTTCAAACTTTTTATTTAGGAACATTTATTGAAATTTTAAAACATAAAATAGACAATCATACAGAATAATAAAGCTAATTCTTTCATCTTAACATTTTTGTCAGAATCTCAAGGGGCTCTCATACAGGAAAGCAGCTTGGAAAGTGCAGTTCAGATGAGGAACCGGGACAATTATGGGCAGGAGCCGTGAAGCACACACATTACATTTGTCATATGACACAACTGTATTTTACAGTACAGATTTAGGAACATTTGAGCCGTATCTTCATTTAAACATTTTTTACAAGTCTGCATAGCTGAATTTCTTCTACTGAGTAATCTGATACAAAGATATCATTAGAAGCATGTTAGTACTAAAGAAATCAGTTATGCCTGAGACTGAAGCAAATTTCAAAGTGTTTCTGTTTTCATAGAAGCAAACTGGCAAGCTATGTTGAAGATAGTGACAATGATGAAATCACTTCTAGCAGACACATGGGAATATTCTTTAATATACTATTAAAAACTCCTCTGCCTCCTTTAAACGAAACAGTTGTTCACCCAAGCTATTAGCTCTGTAAAGATGTTCCACTACACAGACTTACCTTGTCTGGGTATTTGATGAGGGGTTCTGACAGGTCTCAGTGTAGGTTACTGTGTTCAGCGATTTGCATGTCATAAGCTCTCATCTCAACACAGAAATCAAGCCTATTTTTCACTGTCATTCTTTCCACTCTGTGCTCTAATCCTCTAAAATAATCTCCCCCGGTGCAACTCATACCAGCCACTCACATTGTAATTATCTGAGCAGCCAAAAGCCCAGTGATTTATTGGCTTTATTCTAGCTAGGATAAAATGTAAGTCTGGATAATAGCTGTCATTTTCAGGTTCAGAGCTGGAAATGTGAGATAGAGATTGATTTTTAACTGTCCATTTCCTTAGCTCAGAACGTTATGCAGTGTTTCATTTTGGATTGTGCTGAATGACTATCACTGCAGACACAACAACATCTGACCACATCAGAGTGTATAATGTCTTGTACAATTGTTTTGATCTGGTACCTCCCAGAATTCTTCATCAAAACCAATTTTCATTTCAAATTGAATGTTCTCAAGACTAAACAATATTTAATAGGTGAAGGGGGTTTTTCCTTTTCTCTTTTTTTTTTTTCCTCTTTTTCCTCTCCCTCACACCAGAAGACACAGAAAACTTGAAAGGGTAACCACTAGGTCATAGCACTGGTCCATGAAGTCATTATCCACAAAAACTAAAAACCTGAAGAAATTTTTTACAATGAGAGTTGTAGAACACTGGAACAGGTTGCCCAGAGAGGTGGTTCAAGGAGGGAACCTCTGTATGTAGTCTGATCCAACCTCCTGCCCAAAGCAAAGCCAACTTAAATTAGTTCTTTCAACTCTTTCTGAAATATATCACCATTAAGTCATTTTCCTCCTTACATTTCCGTCACGCATTTCTAATATCTGTATTTTTAAGATATGCCTTTCTGAGTGTTCTTCAAGATATATATGTTTTCTTCCAGTTTCCAGTTTAAATGTTGCTTGTTCTCAGCAAAATATTATTAATTTCTTCAATGTGAATATTGAACTTAATATGATTTGGTCAGAGCCAGAATCATTTTCTTGCAGGCTTATGATGCAGAAAGAAAACTTCGTCTCCCCTTAAAAACTTAGGAAGAATTTTTGTAAAAGTTAGTTGTCTAATCTTTTTGCAAAGTACATAGCTATAAAATCAGTTCTAAATTGATAAGAAACATTAACACATTACATATTACAAATATTTATTTGTAATAATGCATCTTATTATTTAGCAAATGTTTAATAAACCAACTGTCCTAGGACATTACTATCTCATAGTAGGATTCTATCCTGTGACAATATGGGTTTTTTTTAGACCAAATGTCTTCAGGTAAAGAAGTCAAAGTTTAGTAAGAATAATTACAGAAATAATAAACAGTGTGATAACACTGAACTTTTTTATTTTTTTAGGTGACATGAGGCTTTTTCTTCTTGGCAGAATTGTAGACGAAACCTTGAGACATAAAAATGCCTATAAAACATCTTCTTCACATGCAATTTCATAATATATTTCCCAAGTCAATTCTAACAAAGTTTTTCATGTTTAAGGATAATGTTAGTTGACATAATTTCCTACATGATTGAAGACACTATTTCTGCTAGCTTTTATCTTCTTTTTTTTTGTACAAGCTCTAAATACCATGATAAAACTCTTTTGAGGACTGGGAAAATCAATCAAGTAGGTAATCTGACCTTTCTTTCATTGTTTACAATAGAATTATGAAAGAAGGAACTCTAAAATACTTTTTTTCCCTGCAGGTTGACATGCCATTAAGTAGAGAATTCTGAATATTTTTTAAGCATTAGCCCAAATTTGAATCCGGTATAGCAGAAGCTGTAGGTCTGTCATAGTTTAGCCCTACTTGGGGCCAAACTGTACAGACTCTCACTGAGTGTCCCTGTCCTCTGAGGGAATGAGGGAGAGATATTATAATAAAAAGCTCAAGGTCTGAGATAAGGAAAGGGAGAGATTATTCAAGTTACAGTTATGGGCAAAAAAGACTCAACTTGGGGAAAACTATTTCAATTTATTATTAATAAAACCAAAACAGGACGATGAGGGAGAGAACAAATAAAACTTCCTACCACCCCTCCCTCTTCCTGGGCTTAATTTGATTTCAACTATCTCTACCTCCTTCTCCTCCACAAGCAGCACAGGGGGAGAATAGGGAAAAGGGGTTTTGATCAGTTCTTCACATGTCGTCTTCCGTGGCTCCTTCCTCCTTGGCGGAAGAACTCCTCATATTCCCCCTCTGCTCCAGCATGAGGTCCCTCCTACAGGCTACAGTCCCTCATGAACTGCTCCAGCGTGGAGTCATTTTTCCACAGGATGCAGTCCCTCAGGAACTGTCTGCCCCAGCATGGGGTCCTCCACGAGCTGCAGGTGGATCTCTCCTCTCCATGGACTGCAGGGGGACAACCTGCTCCACCATGGGCTGCACCACAGGCTGCAGGGGAATCTTGGCCAGGAGCCGCATTACTCCTCCCCTTCCTTCTTCACTGACCTTGGCGTCTGCAGCCGTTCCTCTCACAAGAAATTCTTCACAATCAGACTCAGGCAGACGCCTCTTATGTTCTCTTCACATCTCCTCTCTTCACTTCTCTTGGCCAGGCCAGGAGGAGTCGGGCCTAGACAGCCACCCAGCAGGAGGCCAGAGGGTGAGGGCTGCAAGGCCCACAAAGCTCATGCGTCCCCCTCTCTGCCTCAGTTTCTGCTTCTTCACTTCTTTTTTTATTATTATTTTTTATTTTCCCCTTCTTAAGTATGTTATCACAGAGGCATTATCACTGTCACCAATTGGCTCGGCCTTGCTCAGCAGGAGGTCTGCCCTAGACCTGCCCTGGACCTAGACTGAACAAAGGGGAAACTTCTAGCAGCTTCTTGCAGAAGCTGCCACTGTAGCCCCACCACTACACAAAACCAGCACAAGGTCTTTAATAGACTCCATTTATCGCCATGGAACATTTGTATTAATGCAGACTTCGAGCGCTAATAGATTTTGTGATATCCTGATGATTTTTTGAGTCTGAATTAACAGAATTGTCATAGCTCACCAAAACAGTTTAAGAAAAGTTTCAGTAGCACAATACTAGTAATATTTGGGTTTTTTTTCTTGATCAAAGTACAAATATTTATATGATAGCAGTTAGGGAAATGAGGATTATATCAATCTATCCATTTATTTGCCATTTCAGGATTGTGTGTTCCCTGATGTACTAATACAGTAGCAATGACCAAATCTAGACCAGAGGTCTGTGGGGTAACAATGATCAGGTATGGATACAATCATATCTCAAAACTGAATAGCCGTTCAAAACTGAAAAAAAAAAATAATTCCAAACACTCATAAGAATCAAAGAATATAATTATTTTCAGAAGGCTTCCTTATGTCAGACTAATTAAAAATATCAAATATCCCCTTAAAGGTGAAATTACATGAAAGATTTTGTTGAAGCTAATGTCAAAACTCAGAGTGAATTCTGTAAGATTAAACTGCAAGTGAAGAAAAATCCTGTGTGGAAGAAAGAAAAACAAGAATCTGAATTATCCCCTTGTTGGCCTGTGTGAACAATATATTTTAGCCTGAGGAATCAACTTAAATAGAAGAGTTAGCAAAAACTAATACATCAGATTTATTTTTCTGGCTCCTGCTTTCCCTTAGTAGGAGCTTGACTTGTAAAATTACTTCCACTTTATGAAATGTTTAATGTATTAATGTTCCTTTTTATGATGATTTAGAATAAACCAAAATCTTGCAAACCAATATTTACACAATAAATTACCTGCTGAAAAATTTCCATTGGATGGAAATCATTTTCACATATAGTGAGAGAGAAAAAAAAGTAAGTGACATTTGCTTATAACAGTAAGCTCCTCTGATTCATTTATAGATAACTGCATTTTGTCTAATCTGGGAACACAAACAAAGATTTCTCAAAATTTGACCATTATTTATAGAATTCTTTATCTGGAAAAATCTCTGATGTTCTTAAACATGGAACAAGATCTACTAATATATAACACATTTCAAGTACAGGATAATCCATTTATGATTACATATTTCTGGAATATCTTAATGTCACATCAATGTTCATAACAAGTGAAACATAGAGAATCAATGTTTTCATTCATGAACATATATAAATTTCTTCCCCTCCCCTAACATTTTTACTAACTTAATATAATTTTAGTTCAACACAAAAAAAAAAATCAATTACAGTTTTCAAACCTGGAAGCCTGATTTCAAGGGCTAAATATTTACCCTAGATATCTGGCAAAACTGGACTGAAATGTACATATCAAATGAAGTTTTAAGTGAGAAGAGTGAATATTAGGACCCTTCATGATTGTTGGAAATACAAGTTTTCAATAAATAAAAAAGGGTAAAGTTTTTAAGATTCTGTTAAGCTTTCATCTTAGAAGCTGAAATTTAGTTTTATAATGAAATATATCATTTTGTTCTTTACATCCATTATAACTCTATTGTGTACCTAATTACAGCAAATCATCATTACGCATTTGTGTTTGGGTTTTTTGGTGATTATGTTTTGTTTTGTTTTTTTTTTTAAAAAAAAAGAAATAGCTAGTAATATATAGAAAATAAAAGAAACGTTCTCTACTTTTGTGAACCTTTTCTTGTTTCAGCTTTGTTCTATGCAGTCTTATAACACCACAGGGCATTCTATATTGTATGTGGGATGCTGTTACTGAGGTCAAAAGGTAGTTGATGGAATTTATCATAATTTTATAGAAAATAAGTGTGGGTTTCAGTAAAATTTACCTATTTTCTCACCTTATTCTTAAGACATCAATTTATATACTTTAAACATTTTAAAAATAAAGGTATATCTATTTATGATATAAAATTAATGGAAGAAGAAAAAAGAAATATATATAAAACATAAAAAAATCTGGAAGTCAGATGGTTCTATTCATAGTAGCATTAACAGGTAATAAAAATGGTGCTTAAGAATCCCCAGCCACACCACGTGTTGCAGGACAAGCATAGTACTCTTTTACAGCTTCCATATCTCTGTCTGGGAAATCTGGTGGATAGGTGCACATATGCTGTAAAGGGCATGCACTACTGAAGTGCATGTACTAGTCCATTGCATAGACAACCAGCACAGGACGAGTTTATTAACATGTTCTGGATAAGCTGAACCCATAATTTACGCAAAACTATTTCAATTAATGCTCAGTAGGTTCCAAATGTTCCTGCTGGATTCAGAGAGCAAGTGCTGCAGTAAGTCTCTTAAATATGACTCTGAGATCTCGTACACTAATATATAGATTTCTTATCCAATCACTTTAGTTCTGATCTTCTGGCCTGAAAGCTACAAGTTTGTACCACATGACAAGAGGATTTTCTACCCTGGCGCTGGTGCACTCTGCTTTAACTTTCATTACTAAAAGTTATGAAATTCAGAAGTTGGGCCATTTATAGAAAAGTTGTATGTCCTTTCATTTCCTTTTTTTTTTTCCCATGAATCTCGCAGAGTAAAGGCACTAATGTATAAAATCTCTCCTGATTATTTCTTTGGGCTATACGGGTAATTACAGAACAGGTGATGGAATAGTATAAAGATGGACAGAAAATCCTTAGAAGTAATCTGAGTTTGTCTTTCTTAATGATATGCTCATTAGTAGTCTGTCTATTTTTCATGCAGAAGTTTCAGGATTACTCCAGGCTGTTCTTAGACTCATAGGGGTCCTCAGCAAACTCCGAAGTACAAACTCTTTTTTCCTCCTTGCTATATATTCATGACTTAGACTGTTATGCTACTGTAAAATATCTTTTCTCTTCACCATTCAAGAGGTCTAGTACCTCAAACAATTATCCTTTTTTACTTTTCCTTAACCCTAATATCAGTGACTATGGCTATTTCTTACAGAGACAGTATAGTGCTTACACCCATGTACCTTAGGTAAGTAACATATAGTATCCATGCATTTGCTGTTTGTTTTACATGTAAAAATAATTATTTAAAATCACCATTTTCCCATTTATTCTGTCTTTCCAATGATGTCTTGTATGCTTGTACACTATTTGCAGTGAAGGGTAGGAACTCATCTCAGTGCTCTCCTCTATGGCATAGGACTTAATGCTGGTGTCTAATAAATAGTAGTATCTGGGGCTCTGGTGAATACTGGGATTTTTCTAGTTTTCTTGGAAAAGAAATGTTGGAGTTTATTGAATACAAAGTAGGGCATGCAATAAAAATAAATGCTTATTGCTACTGTGTGTGCTATGAATGAGAACATAACAATACATCTACATCTCTGTTCATAGTGTCATAGAGTTCAGAGTTAGTAGTGACTTACTTTGTCGTCTTGTCAGCCTCCAAGGCCCACATAGATGGTTATTTGTGTATTTTAATCACAGATTAAAAGGGAAAGTTGCATTGTGAATTGACTATTCAGCTGGCAATAGTTCTGAGTTCCAAGGTATTTGGAAGCTTCGTGTACAGTGCTTGTGTTATTCAAAGAGTTTAATATCCTGTGGGCAAAAGCGAGAGCTCAATAGGAACTGCAGAGTAAGAAAACAAAGAGTGAAGGAAACTATATGTGACCAACAGCATGCTATCAAATTTATGGCCAGCACACAGCTGGTTTATACACTACCCTAATAAACTAAGAAGAACTTGATCTTAAATCTCCACATATAAGATTTTTGTGAGAAACTCAAGGGGAAATTGCAAGTTCCAATGTATGTATCCTAGTAAAGAATCCTTTGGAAAAAAAAAAAATACTTTGTTAAAAAAGTAGAGAACATTTTGTTTCCCTTTACACTCACAGTTTTAACACCAGGCTTTGGAACACAACATTGCTAGAAGAAGTGGAAAACATTGCTACAAGAAGTGGAAAAGTAAAATAATGTTTTTCACCAGCTTTTCATATTATAATATTAACTTTTATATCACCATAGCACCCAGGGGTCAAGGTCTCAGTGTACATATTGTTGTACAAAAAATAAAGCTAAGGAAAAAAAGGTCCCTATTCTAAGTTATTTGCAATATAAGCAGAAAAGCAGAAGAATGTGACAGGCAATAGTTAGAGCACAGCAGCTCTGAAACGGTGTTAGGAATTATGTAAGTTTTACAGAAAAGGAAAGGAAAAAAAATAATTTACACCAAGAAAAAATAACTAGCCTGGAAAAAATCAGTGGGATGGTATTCTCGTATTCCCAGTAAGCTGGGCAGCAGAAGGTGCAAAGGTAAGCGAGAACAACAAGGTGACAGAAAGAACCATATTAGAGAATAATTCCAAATGGTGAAGCTGAAAGAGATGTTGAGTAGGATGGGGATAATCCATGATGCACTTGAAATTAAAGAGAATTGGTTTGCTTCAATGGAGAAGTGGAAGCCAGCAGACTGTCAAGGTTGACACTGTCAGCATGACAAGGTAGAGAAAATCTCTGTAGCTTCATTTGAAATGGACAAAAGCTGTGTGAGACTGCAGCTTTTGCAACCAGAATGAAAAGGATGGTTCAGTAACTGACAAGTTGACAAGAGCCAGGATAAGCATTTTAGGTATACAGTTGGACAGAAAAAAACCTTGAAGAATCAGCAAACACAGAAGTGAGAGCTTTGACCCAAGCCAAAGTTACATCCAAACAATGGTCCAGAGTAACAAGAAGAATGTTGTTATTAGAAAACATGGCATCTGAGAAAAGGGAAGCTAGAGAAAATAATAAAAAAATAACAGTTTTCTATAATTCATGCTGAACATCCGTAAATTCGTGTTCCCCAACCAAGTGACACCCGGACCCACTGATTGGAAGAGACAACAAGGAGTGGAGCCTGCACCTGTCAGTGCGGGAGATTTCATCAGGCAAAAACAATCACCCTAGCTGATTGCAACAAATGAGCATACATATTCCCAGTGAGCAGGCATGTGGCAGTGGGCAGACATGCAGCAGCATGGTGACCATCTGGCAAAAAAACCCAGTGTCCTCTGCTTCTCCTGACCTTCTAGGACCTGGTAGAACCAATGCAGCCACACAGACAGTGCTCCTGTTCAAGCATGCCACCACCCAGGTTTCTGGCTGTGAGATGTGTGAAGGGATATTCATAGAGGTGAAAACTGATTGCAAGCAAGCATGTGGGAGGTGAGATCAGAGTGATGAACTGCTCTGCTTGGTGGTTGAGTTGCAGGAGGAGGTGAACAGACTGAGGAGTATTTGAGAGTCTGAGAGGGAGATTGTTCAATGGAGCCGTACTCTGCCACCTATGATACATAGAAGCCAGCTCAGCGTGGCCACTACAAAGGCAGGTCCTGGATCTGCTTTATGGCAGGAGGAAGGCAGAGTCACACAGAATAAGGAGAGGTGGAAGAAGGTTGCAGCACGGACTGATAAGAGAAACCTCTCCTTACTCTCTCAGGTAGCCTCTAAGTTACCCTTACAGAACAAGTATGAGGCCTTGAGTAGGGTAGATGAAGTGCGTAAGGAGAAAGAGGAGGAACTTGAGCAAGTATTCTTGCCAGGATCAGAGAAATCAACTCCTCACAACAAAATCTGCATTAAGATCAGTGCTTAATGCATTAAGACCTGTGCTTAAGAGAAGAAACAATGGCAAATTATGGTCATTGGTGATTCCCTTGTCTGTGGAACTGTACTGGTTTTGTGTAGCAGGGTGGAGCTACAGTGGCAGCTTCTGCAAGAAGCTGCTAGAAGTTTCCCCTTTGTCCAGTGGCCCCAACCAGCTCTAGGGTGGACCTGCTGCTGACCACCACTGGGCTAATTTGCGACAATGATAACGCCTCAGTGATAGCATATTTAAAAACAGGAATATAAACCAGAAGTGCAGACAGAGAGGAGGAGGTGCAACCCTTGCGGGCCTTGCTGCACTCACCCTCTGACCTCTCATTGAGCGGCCCAATCCAGCTGACAGAAGAGAAGAGAGGATATGTGAGAGAACCTGAGAGGCATCTGCTTGTCTGTTGTGAAGAATTTCTTGTGAGAGGAACGTCTGCAGACGCCAAGGTCAGTGAAGAAGGAGGTGGAGGAGTAATGCTGCTCCTGGCCAAGATTTCCCTGCAGCCTGTGGTGATGACCATGGTGGAGCAGGTTGTTCCCCTGCAGCCCATGGAGGCCCACGGAGGAGCAGAGATCCACCTGCAGCCCATGGAGGACCCCATGCTGGGGTAGGTGGATGCCTGAAGGAGGCTGTGTCCCGTGGAGGGCCCGTGCTGGGGCAGACAGTTCCTAAGGAACTGCATTCTGTGGAAGAGGACCCCACACTGGACCAGGGGAGAAATGTGAGGAGTTCTGGTGGGGAGGAAGGAGTGGCAGAAACAACATGTGAAGAACTGACTGCAATCCCCATTCCCTATTCCTTCTCAGCAGCTCAGGGGGGAGGAGGTGGAGATAGTTGGGATTTCCCAAGGGGAAATTTATCTCTTTGCATGTATTGTGTACTTAAAAGGGCCTGTAGCTCTCTGGATTTCATTTTTCTAACTTAGTGAAGCAGTTACATCACATCAGCCCAGAATCTGGCACAATGCAACACAATAGCCTAGGTTAGCATTGTAAATAACTCTAGCTGAGCTTCCACAATTTGTTGGTATTCCACTAATAGTCTTGGCATTTCTTAAGTAAAACCTGTTACTTAATCATCAAAGGAAAAGGTTATCATTAACAAGCTTGTCATTAACAAGCTGCTGATCACTACTAATATGTACAAATATTCTAGATGTGTAGTTAATTACTCTGTTTAAAAAAGATTGTGTCACGTATCTCTATAGGTGTCAGTGAACGTGAGCAATGCAAGTGCACTCTTAAATGTTCTTTTCACAGGTTCCAATCAATAGCTAGTTCACTATCTGTATTCATCAGCTTATTTTAGACTCATTCTCAGAATGTCAACTTTATGTCTATCACAGTGTCTTTTTTTTTTTTTAAAAGAACACATATGGATTAAAATTATCTGCATCCTATCTCATATTTCTTGGTTTATTATCACTTAAAATTGGAGGAAGTATAACTTAGTATTTGAAAATATAAGAACATTAATAAAAAAACTGTCCTTGTATAAAGAATGCACATTTTGCATTGAATCAATATTCAGTGTATTCCTAAGCTGTTTTGTATTCATTAAATGATAATATTTTGCTAATATTGGAAAATAGACCTTAAGCCAACGGTTTCTACCAATTGTCCACACTGGCCTGTGTGGTCACTTCACAAGCAGAGCCTCTGGCAATACAAGCACTAAAATTAATTGTACTCAAAGACAATGTATAAGACGACTATGTTTGTAGTTTCTCAGATTACCCAATGAGTAAACAAACCAGTTTGTGCTTGCAGGATAGTATCAACATAAATCATAATTTATCACTATTTAAATCCAAGAACTTTGATGTGTTCTAAAGAACATATTTAATACTTAGTGCATTTGATGATGGACATTCTTCCACCAGTGACTATGACTCAATACTATCTTAAGTTCAAAGAGAGAAGTACATAAGATGAAATAAATACAACAGGTTACTGAGAAACTCAATATTGAGGAAACTTAGTAATGGCTCTAAAAAGAAAATTCTTTGATTCAAGAAATTTTTCTGCATGAATTGTCAACGTACCAACACTCTTGAGCAAGTTTACAGCCTTATATACACTCTTTATGAAGATTTTATCTTAATGAGGGAAGTTAAGGAAATTAGCTGTGAAGTGTAGTCAGACAAGGTAATATTTCTGATAGAAAACAGAATGCATTCATCATTGAGATTTTAGAAAACTGGATTTCTTGGCCTCATTGTTAAGGATAATTTTAGACATATCTCTTCCTGAAATGCATTTCAGCATGTCTTATTGGCAAAATACATATTCTGCAGCCAATTTTCCTATAACCATAGGAAACAGTGCTGATAGGCTCTCCTTAGGAGTGGTGAACTGTACTTAAACCATTTTTCATTAATGGGAAGTCTGTAAAGAAATAAATTCCCATACCTAACTAACTCTGATATTAGAAAGCTTTTTTTTTTTTAGTCAGTCCTCACAGGATTCCTCTGAGGAATGACAGGGAATTAATTTTTAAAACAAAACCTCTGATGTCTGAATTTTCCGTTGTACTGCAAAGTCACATTTCCTTCTTTGGAGATATGTAATATATAATGACCTATTTATTTTTCAGTAACCATTGGGAAAGTACAAAAATTACCTTTGTCTGTCCTTTGGCTGAGGACTTCCCTTCTCTCATAAGTACTATACAGAAGCTGAGACATTCTCGGTGATGAAGAAAACTATTGCAAAATATTCCCTGTTGTTCACAATCTTTGATTCTTTATATATTTCTCCTTAAATATACTAAAAATTTATGTGACTCCAATCAAAGATGTTTGGTAGTTGTAGTCATCAGGCAAAAATCCTCCCCTCAACCCCATCTCAGGGATTTCTAGTAAGAATCCTGGGGGTGGGGTGGTATATGAGAAAAAAAAAAAATAACAATAATCCTTGGTGGTACCAATAGATTCCCAACAAGTCATTAGACATTAATAAAGATTACATAAATTTATCTAATTGCTTCAGTAACCTATATTCATAAAATAACAGAGGTGTAACAATGCAAACTCAAATTTTATAATTTAGTCATCTCTGATTTTAACAAATGTGGACTGTGGTTATCTTGTCTGTACGGACAAGAAAGAATGGGCGAACATTATGCAGTGTGCCCTCAGGTAGTTTTATAAATGTATTGCCTTCCCTCACTCCTTAGTCATGGTAGAGATATATTCTTATATGCTTTGAGACAGACTAGAAAACTGGATTCAGACTATGCTTCATTTTTATTAACTTATAGCAGTGTTAATCAATTAAAATTAACTGTTTATTCAAGGATCCTGTTGGGACTTGTGGTGTACATCCATGTTAACTTCCAGAAAAAAAAGTCTTTTTTTTTCTTTCTTTTTTTTTTTTTCTGACTCTTATTCTAAGAACTATATACTACCATAACTGACAGAAGGTTTTTTTTTTTAAAAAAGTCCACCTACTGAAGTACTATTTCCTGCACTGTGTAAGTTTGTTGCAGTAGTTCCACTGTCATCTCCAGGAGAAGATTAGGTGCATTGAATCGATCATGTGCATGCTTCCCTTATTTTTAATAAGCATCATAATAATATTGAAAATAGACACAAATTTACAGTAGGAAATACCTCTGAAAAGGGTAGATCTGAACCAAGAAGAACTATAGCTCACATACTGAAGACTTTGGAACCAATTTACAAAAGTAGAAAATTACATCTTATTTCCTCACAAAAATTATTTCTTCTTTGCAATACTATGATCTGCTTCTTTCATATAAAATAGCTCTACCTCTGGTCTTACATTTCCTGAAGGCAGATGATTCCCTTGACATGTCTTTTTAACAGATGATTACAATCAGAGTCCGAAATAATCCAGTAGCTGTTTTCAAAGAAGAAAGCTTAATCTAATAACTTCTTATTAAATTATTAGTTCCTGTAGGAGTGTTTTTGAAGGATATTCAAGGTAAATCACTTCATTTTGGAACTCAGTTGCTGGTTATCTTCATCTTTCCTAGTGAAATTTAATTCAATGTAACAGTAGATTCACTATTTGTTATATTTTGATATTTTCTGAACAGAAGAATTTGTGTGTGCATATTAAATTCTCAGAAGAGACCATACGACCTGAAACAAATTACTTTAAATCTTTCATAGATCAAAATATTAACTCTTTTCTTGCTGAATATTAGCTTTTTGAAGAGGAAAATATTTAAATGTGATACAGTTGTATAGATCCTCAGTGAACTGCGAAAAGGACATTTTCATAGCAAAGAATATGTACCTATCACGACTTCTTAAAAACTTTCATTTTAAGAAAAAAAAATAATCTTAAGTTTGCCAAAGTTTCTTATTAGCTACACCTACTCTCCTTACATAACAGGATATAATTTCAAGGTTCCAAAAGGAAATAGCTTTTCAGGAGCTAGGAACTGTACTTGTGGGAAGAATTCATACTTGTATGAAGCCATTTATAATCAGAATAGGTGGACAGGTTGAGAATGAGAGAATTAAATTATTATCATGAGAAAACTTTTTTCATAATTCAAATACTTAGTGACTTGATGAAGTCCCAAGGATTATAAAATACCTCGTTTTGGATCTTTCAGGAAATCTTGAGATTATGAGAAATTCTTTTATTTTCTTTAACTGAAATATTTATATGTATCTTTCTTTGCTTTCATTCTCAAATTTTCAGTGAAATAAGAGTGGATTGACAAGAAGTCAGGACCAAGCAGCTCTGACAGTCACTGATGGACTAGGACCCTTGGGTCTAGGCAGCCTAGACTCTCAGGAGAGGGACCAGGAAGCTCCAGGATTTTCAGAATTGGCCACTATGGGATTCTGTAACTTTCCACTGCAAAAATTACATCTCCCTTCTATGCCTTCTAGTGAGCCTATGCAGAGCTTTGTGTGCCAGGGGCTCCTCCCACCCTGCCCTGGCAAACTACTGTTGCCTCACTTTATCTCCTCTGTCTGCTGATTTATTTAATTCATTTGCTGCCTTTTATTTTCCTTCCAAATGCATAACTTATTTGCAAGTGGGTTGCATTTTATTTTTTACCTTAGTTTATGTTTGTGTATCTTATATATTTCTAAATAAGCTCATTTTCTTTTTTTTTTTTTTTTTTTTTTTTTTTTTTTTTTTTTTTTTTTTTTTTTTTTTTTTTTTTTTTTTTTTTTGTTTACTCTTTGTTTGGTTGGGATTTTGGTTGAGTGTTGGGGTTTTTATTAGGACTCTGACATTTCTAGCAGGCTAAGCATGAGTGTGGCTTATGCCATGAAAAAGAGGGAAGTAGAACACCCTAAGATTAATGTATGCTATGGTATATTATTATTTAAAAGGCTGAGTCATTTCATGCAACTACGGATCTTGCATTTTTAGATTTTACATCATTAACCCAGTCCTTTTCACAAGGATATTCTGATATTACCATATATATGAATAGCTGGGATGATGAAATGTAGATATCTACATTTAAGTTGATTACCCTGGGTCATAGGGTATTGTAGATTAAAATGTCTAGCTGTCATAGGTAACAAGCAGTAGATATTGGGCAGTATGTGGATGAACGCTCCAGAGTGAAGTGTTGAACTCTCAAGCAGAAACTTGGTACTTCCTAGCTGCAATTGGTGTTGGATAAGTTGTGTATTTTGACAATACTTGGGTTAAACAAAAGGGCCATGTCCTGAATCCTCCAAGTAGAAAGAAGACATGAGACAGAACCATGGGATGTTCATTACATATTTTGCTTCTGGACATGAATTATAGGGACTTGGGGATCCAAAAAGAAGAGCTAATGATGAAAAAAAATTTCCTGAAAATAAATGATCTCAGTAAGATGAGGACCCAGAAAGAATAATAAGATCCTCACTGAAGTAAAGATCACAGAAGTAGAGAAAGAACTTGGAGATCACTGAAAAGCATGGACAAAAATGCCAGGAGATGCCTAGAGACTTTGGTCAGTAATGACCAAGATTGGTAGGTACAAGCAGCTGCACACTGTTAATAAGTTTCTCCCTAGCCTCCCTGGACTGGCAGCAATGTCCCTGCTGAAAAGGGAATTCAAGACCTAGAGAACACAATGTTGTAGATGGATGAGTGGAAGGGTGGGAGGAGAACTAGTGAAGATGTGAGAATCAAGGAGGTTAAAAACTCAAATTTTTATTCTTAAATAAACAGCACTATCCAGATCCAATACATATTGCCTCACCCTTAACCGTAGGCAAGAGACACTCTCCACATATCTGCCTTCATTAATTCTATCCATTATAAGAGATCTGTGTAGATGAAGAGGTAAATATGCAGTTTCCCCACAGAATATAGATCAATTTATTAATTGATGAAGGGTTATGGATATTAATTACTTTACCACGTACAAAATACAATTACTTTCAAATGTCCAAAGTGTAATTTACAAAAAAAATTAATAGTCTAAAAAGTAATAATTAGAAATCAGAAATCATTCACACAAAAACTCTGAGAAACACCAGCTTCCCTGCTTTAGTCTGTTGTAACATCCATGTCATGCACAGAAGGCACATTTAAACAAATGTTCCCTGGGTATTAGTTTGCAGATAGCACTGTAACCTCAACGTGTGATTGTTTTAAATGAGAGGAAAAACCCAACATTCAAGATTTAAAAAGAAATAGAAAACACCACAGTACTCAATATCTTGTTTGCCTCAGTCTCTCCTTGTAAGAATGGCCTTCAGCAGTCACAGGCCTCTGAGATTATCATAAAGTCTGGAGCAAGAAAATCTTACCTTCAGTGGAAAAGGATCATGTTAGGGAACACAGAAACAGACCAGACAAACAACTCCATGACATCTGATGATATGCACCAAAGAGCACAGAGGCAGGTAACCTATGTCATTGCAAGGCTACTCTCTATTATCTTGGAAAGGTCATAGTGACTGAAGGATTTTCGTGATAACTGGAAGAAAGCAAATTTCACTCCCATCTTTCAGAAGTGCAAGAGGGAGGATCTGGGAAACTGCAGGCATGTTAGGGTCATTTCACTGGGGAAAGTGATCAAGAAAATAATCTTGTTTGTTTACAAACATATGAAAGATAATAAGATGACTGTGATTTTTAGAGGGAAAACCACACCTAACCAACCTGATATGCTTCAACAAGAAGATAATAACTCAAAGCATGAAAGGAGAAGAGTGGATGGTGTTTATTTGACATTAGCAAGAT
This sequence comes from Ardeotis arabs, assembly GCA_011801015.1. Taxonomy (NCBI): domain Eukaryota; kingdom Metazoa; phylum Chordata; class Aves; order Otidiformes; family Otididae; genus Ardeotis; species Ardeotis arabs. The sequence goes on from JAAGAY010129870.1 coordinate 47,816, forward strand.
TTTGATGCTGTTTGACATAACATACTCAAAGATAAAATCTATAACTGTGAAAGTGGTCAAATCACATCAAGTTTTCTCTGGAGCTTACATCCTTGGAGACAATCAAACACCAACTGCATATGACCCTGCGCAACCTGCTGTAGCTGATGTTACTCTGAGCAGTCTGGTTGGACTGGATATCTCCAGAGCTGCTTTCCAGCCTCAGTCACTCTGTAAATCTCTGATTCTGAGGGATAGTAGGATATGGGGCACAATAGGATCAGATTTTTATTCATTTTATGTCTTTTATCATAAAACACAGTAATATGGAATAGAAAACAATAATTTTTTTCTGCATGCATTTTTGGTTGCAATAGAATAAGTAGTGAACATAATTCTTTTAACTGACTAACATAAAGTGGTTTGAAAACTTAAATAAAATAATTTATTTTTGCACAGTTTTTGAATATGGCTTTTAACTCTGAAAGTTTATCCTCCGTTTCATCCCACAGAACCTTTCCACTAGGATATGGTGTAAATGATCTTATTCATCAAGTGTAATTTCCTCTCCTGGTCTTTTCTATGCAGTCTTTTTAACAGTCACTTTCCATTTCCTACTGATTCAAACTTGTGCACATTTAATTTTTGTAAAAAAACCCTCACTTCTACCACTAGGGGATCCGTGTTAACTGCTATTGGCTTTGATGATAATTTGACACATTTCAACTGTTCAGTCTCAGCAATACATATTTCTATTCTCTATACCATGGCAAGAGCTCGTTAATTAAAAAAAAAAAGAAAAAAGGAAAAAAAAGTCCTTTATTTAATCTTTTTAGTTTAGAATAACTTTGACACTAGTACCATTCCAGAATCATCCTCCTGTCTTTAAATATTTATTTCTTTATTTTTACAAATGTAACTCTGAATATTTTGAGTAAGCCTTGAGAAAAAATTTATCATGTGCTTTTATCATCAGAAATGTAAAACTCTTTTACTCAGTATATAGAAGATCTGACATATGTCAGCCAATTTATCTATTAATTTTCAATAAAAACACATTTCAATAAAATCACATTCTTCCATAATTTTATCAAAAGAGTCTCACACTTTCCCTGTTTTTTTTTCTAAACATTAAGAATATTGCTTGAAATCACTAACCATTTTCTGGTATATGACTTACTCACTGTATATATGTGAGTATACCGAAATATTGTAGCTGCAGAGAGAAAATTTTCTGACAAATAATGAAGGTTCTATAGTTTCACAGACCCGATAAACAATATCATAATTGTACTGGGCATAAGCCTTCAAACAGCTTTTGCTACAAACTCTACTTTTAATGATTTGCCAGACACTCAGGCAATTCATCACTGACATTCATGTGAGAAAATATTCATAAGGTTGCAGAAGATACTTGTAGACGTGTAAGTTTTATACAAAAAGTGAACAATCTTTTTAAATATGAGGGTATAACTAAAAATGACCAACACCAACTTTTTATACTTAACAATTTGTCCAAGAAAAAAGAGCTCTTATTCTATCTGCAAAGGAGAGTAGATTAAATAGTCTTCATTACAGCCCTGCTCAACCTTGTCCTAAGCATATGGTGTAAATCTATCAGGAAGCTTTTAGCTAGAAAATTTTATTTAAACTGTAATGTAATTTGTATAAGAACAATTTTATATATCATTTAATCTATCCCTGTATGCAACTGGTGGAGTTTCTTTGCAAATTTACTTATTTTAGGGGACATATTTAGTCATTTAACTCTTTCAGCCTCTTGCTGAACATTTTCTCTATTAAAAATGATACGGGGATGAAAAAGAGAACAAATGCAGAAGATAATCTTAGTAAAGCGGTGCATTACAAAGAAATGCCATGAATACTGGTACACCTTCAGACTGACAATTCTATGAATATTCATGAACATTAGCAACAAGGACTGACGATTAAATACCAAGTAATGCTAATATCAGACTCAATGTTCAGTGCAACATCAGCTGCAGCATGTGGGCTTAAGATGATCCCATCCACACAGATGTCCCTAAGCAGCCACTCAACTCTGTTGATTTAGCAGTCATGCTCCTACCCAGATAAGTGACATGAGCTGGGTTAAAAAAAGGTTCTCCTTTCTTCCCTCTTTTTCCTTTATGGTTGATGCATCTGCAGGCAGATGCTCAGGAGTAGCCACCTTCTTTTTCCTCCTCATATACATAACTAATGTTACAGCTCACTGCTTCCATACGTGTAGAAGGAAAGATCTTACAAGCATTTTGAAGCAAAGAACCTGAAAATAAACACAATGATCTTGATTCATCCCACTTGAATTAGGCACAAGACTAAATTAGAAGTCTGTTTGCCAAAGCTCAGTTTGTAGCAGTGGCAAGACATAAATGGCTTTAAGGAAAAAATGAGATCCTGGTGGGCTGAATAGCTCTTTAGAAATGTCTGTCTCTTATCAACGACTGTTTGCCTAGAGTCATTATAAAACATTAAAAGACTTTATATTTTGTTCATTTTTCCCTAAATTGCATGGAAAAGAAAAAGAAAGATAAAAATCTGAACTTTGATATTAAACACTGTGAACTGTAAAGGCTAAATTCCACCAGCTAGAGACAGCCCAGGATAAATCTAAATCTGCAATAGGTATTGCTTTCCTCTCTTATTCTTTCTTTCTTTTTTTTTCTTTTTTCTTTATTCTTTTTTCTTTTTTTTTTTTTTGATGTAAAAAAACAGCTTAAGCTTAGCCACAAAAGATGAACTGCTGTTTTTTTCCCAAGACAGAAGAATTAAAGGTTGCTTTTGTTCTTACTGGATCAACTTTCTAGCATCAAATCATCAGAATCTCACTTCTGGTGACAGTAGATTCATTATACAAAATCAATAGTAGATGTCCTCAGGTTTCTGTCTCTTTCTACAGGCCACTGATCTTGAGCTTATTATTTCGTGTGTGAAAATTCAGAAGACCAAGTTTTCATCTCACATTGAAAGACTGAAGATGCTTAATTTGCAGTATTTTAATTGGCCATGCATGACCAGAGCTAGCTGATTAAAATGTTTCAGCAGGATTTCCTTGGCCATGCATTAAATACATTTTGCTACAATTTTACTCCTGTATTTCAAAATACTTAACTAATTTATCTAACGTTAATATGAAATGTCCAATAGTATGCAAACTAATTGGAAAGTACATTTGTAAGCTAGCAAAAATATTTCTTTTGCCTATCTTATATAAGGCAGCACATTAATAAAAAGGAGTGGGAGACATGAAATAGGAAAGGAATATTTTATTTTAAAAAAGAAGAAAATAATCAGTTGAAACTGGGTAAGAAAATGAAAAGAGTACTGGAAATGTACTGTTAATTTGAGGGAAAAGAAAGCAAGAGCTAAAATGGGAAGCAATATACAACCAGACTTTCTTCAGATAGCTTTTTCTATTCACTGACTCTCTATAAATTTCATTCTAATTTTTAGAAATAAGTAGTCAACATGTTCTGAGCTAATGTCTTTCCCTTGACTTGTCAGTTAGTCAATAATTCCTTGATTTTAAATGCTTTCCAAACTGGTACATGTAGTAATGTAAATGAAAGTAAATTGAGATGAGATGCCATTCGAATTCATTTTCCAGCTTCTGCTTTGCCTTGATAAAGGAGGGAAATAATTAAAAGGGACAAAACCAAGGACAAGCGAGTTTAAATGTGCTGTTGTGAGGCTAAAGTATGAACACTTTAAATTAAGATAAAACTGTGTGTAGTACTGAAGAAATGAGTAAATCTTTAACTTTTTATAGTGCTGGGATGGATATAACACATAGTACAATTTTCTAAGTCATTTTGTCAAAAATACTTGTTCCATAGTATTAGCATATAGGTAGCTGATCATAAATATCATGATCTCAAGTTCACATCAAGAGGCACAAATACAATTTAAAAGTTACCTCTTGTCCTTTCTGAGTGGGAGACGACTTGTCTTCTCACTTTGGGATACTTAAGTCTATAAAGGAACTATTTTTCATTATGGTACTTCTGGAAACTGGAAGACAGAAGACACTTTGAAAAGCAGTATAGTTAATAATAGGAACCAAGGAACTGAAGAACCCACAGGAAAAAAAAAAAAAAAAAGCAGCTTCATAATTCTTTCTCCTAGGAATAGAGATGCATAATTTACAATGGTGGAGGATGATTGATGACAGACTTATCAGAGCAAGCCTTGATGATTGCTTATTTTTTTAGACTTATAACCCAAAATAGCTAATATAGGTGACAGTTTCAAAAAACACTTGTGCTCAGCTAGTGTATCTGAGGCTATGGCAGCTGTTAGTTAGAATATTCAATTAGCTGAGAGCGAAGAAGTGTCCAGGAGAGCTGGTTGATTTTCAAGGATCACTTCTTCTAAGCTCAAGAATGGTCCACCTCCACATGCAGGAAGTAAAATAAAGATGGTACAAGGTCTGCATGGGTGAGCAAGGAGCTCCTGATTAAACTGAAATGTGAAAAGGAAACATACAGGCGATGCAAGCAGAGATGGATGAGCCAAGAGGAATATAGAGACACTGAGCATGCAGGGATGGGTTTAGGGAAGCCAAAGCTTCAGAAATCAAGATTTAAGACGTGATGTTTACCATATAAAATCACAAGATGTCTTGACAGGAAATTGTATGTAAAGGTAGCATGTGTGTTTGTCAAATGCCATATTAATAGGGATATTTAATACATGCTTGTACGATCTTCTGTGTCTGCCCATCTCTGAGCACATTCTTTTTTTTCTTTTTTTTTTTTTTTTTCTAAAAGTACTCTTTAGTTCACATATAAATGCTCCAGAATCAGGCAGAGGAAATTCATGAAAACTCAGATGATGTGAAGAAGACTGGAGGAATGCTAGAGTACTTTTCAAAGGTAAATGTCCTGGATATCCAAATCCAGAGATAAAAACATGTATGTTACTAATATGTCTTCTCTTTCCCTTCTGCCTTTCAAATTTTCACAGAGCCTAAGGAAGATGCAGAAAGAAAGGGCTACTTTTTCTTCCACACAGATACAACGTGGCACAGATTCATCACATGTCTAGGCATCAAACTGATGTGCTTAAGTTAGGCCTGTCATTGCTCATCTTCCTTCAATATTCAGCAGAGTATAGCGAACTCTAGAGATCTGATTCACCAACTGACAATCTCATTTATCTCTTTTGTCTCTACAAGCCACGTTTAAAAATTACGACTTTCATAAAGTTGCCTGAAGTTAGAAAGTGTGCAACCAGACTTAGCTGCATATAACTCGATTAAGAGCAGTCCTAAAGCTTGACAGTGTAATGATTTTATGATTTTCTTTTTTTTTTTTTTTTTTTTTAATGTTAGTGATATTCTTACCCTCATCAAATGCATATGAATGCTGCACCTGCCCCCAGTTAGCAAAGTTCCCTTTAGACAGCTAACTGGAAGAAAACTTCACTGTCTGATAAATTAACAAGTTAGGAAAGTGAAAAAATCTTTCAGAGCAATACTGGCATCCAGTTGGCTGCCAGAAAATTACCAGAAGCAGTGTAGAGAAACTCTGGAAGATGAACCTGTATACTGGATTAATGACCTGTGAGTGTTAGTAGCTCCACAAATGCTGTTGCCTGAATTACAGCAACTTCTGTAAAAATCACCTCAGTTAAGTGACTCATATCTGCAGGATTCCAATCTGCAACAGCTTCTATCCTCCTTTTAGATTGATTTGTAGTCTAAAATGATCAAGATCCTTTAAAGCTTCTTTATAGGAATGTAAAGTACATCTGAGTGCTCAGACTAGGTCAGTGCCCTCAATTGCCAAAGTTTGATGGAAAGTTAAGAGCAGATGTTGGGTCATTGTCAGCATATGTAGCAAGAAATCGGATCTTTGGCACTGAGATGGAGAAATAAACCTTTAGTGATGTCATTAAACCTACTAACATAGCCATAAATACACCTTCTACTTAACCATAAGAGGAAAATTGCAAGACAAAATTGTAGATCAATTCTACCGTTAATATTACCTTGTACTGCCCACAGTATAATTGCTTCAATTTTATATTATCATTCAGTTAACTAGACTCAAGCTCACAGATGCAATCACTGACTGAGGTATCTCTAAATGCTTCCTTCACAACCATCAACTTAAACTCCTATGGAATAAATTGCTGCATCATCTTGTAGTCTTGAATCCCTTGCAGTCACTTGAAAGACTTGCTGGTAGAGAGAAACAGGAAATTAGCCCATTTGTATTAAGTACCTTTTCTTTAACATCTCAATATTACACATAAGCTTCAGTGAAACACAGTGATGCAAGAGTTAGTTAATTTAATTTCCTTTACTCTCCAAAACATAATTCAGTCTCCTCTCTATCATTCATCTTAAACCACTCTCACATTCTGACAATAACAGATACTGCAGTAGTTTACAAGAACCAACATGCCTACACTGAAACTACTGCATTTTTCTCTCATCTTTTTGCATAGTTCTCGGCATGTAGCTTAACTTTCTTTGCATAGTATTTGTTTCCGTTTACTCTACCTAGATATGCAAATGACTTGATAAAAATTTAAGATCAGCCTATTTCAAGTAGTTCCTAAAAGTATTTCAGTACTATCACCTCATCTGTCACATTTATGAAAAACATACAGTGTGGATCAATTTCCAGAGCCTTACTATTTTCTAATTCTGACACTTCTCTCTGTACATATATCAGGCATTTTGCATGGTAGGAGCACATCTCTATCAAAAATAGCTGTGTTTAATCTTTCCTCTGTCCTCTTTGTGCTCTCACGAGCATATGAAATACTTAAAATTTTATGTGAATTTACTAGTCTGATTAGAAGATCTTAAAATGGCAATGATTTAATCATTGTCCAAATTCGCTTTTGTAATAGAAATGAAATATGTCAAAATGCTTGGATGAAAGGTCTAATCACACATTAAGACGTGCTTAATATGGTAAAGTCTATCTGTTTTTCAGTGTCAGCCAAGACCTCTAAATATGATAGCAATTTTTGGTTTGTGAAGGTTGCCATGCTTGTGAAATGAATATGATTATTTACCAGTCTTGACCTGGGTTAAATTTGTCATTGTGATCAACTGATTCCTTAGTCCTTTCTCAGTTATACAAATATGTAATTCATAGATTTTGTTTGTCTTCTATGTGTCTACAACAGTCCTACATAGAGAGATATACACTACCAGAGGCACATTAAAATTGAGTATCTGTCTAGGATTCCTCCATGGATACTATTTGAAGTAAAGATTTGAAACAGACATTTTAAGAAAAACTAATGCTAATATTTTTGTAAAATTTAAAGGTATTTGGGAGGAGGAGTAAAAAAAAACCAAAAAACATACTTGTGTCATATCTGGTGTTCATTTCTATTTTTAAATTTATGCCAAATAAAAAGAGGAAAGTGGAAGGTTTTGGAAGCACAGTCATGTAAAGTGGGCAGTAAGTATAGCCATAGAGAATAAAACCATTTATTGTTCACAAAATTAATGACAACTCATGTTTGCATGGAATTATCTGGAATTATTATGGTTTTTTTTTCAATTCTTCCTTCATATTTTATATAATTATAAAACACTAAACTGTAGAAAATTCTACTATGTTTTATTTTTTTTCCTAGACAACTGTGCTGTTGCTGTAAAAATTATGCATTATTTTGCAAAAATACTGAACTTGCACGTTAAACAAATGATATGTAGTGAATCACTTTTTTTCCCTCCTCTTATATAAAACATCTTTTGCTTGCAGAAAAGGCAACTTGAATAAACCATAATAAAAAACAATAGGTAGAACTTTAACACTTACAAAACAAAATTTGGTTTTGCTGTACATTTTTTTTAAATGTAAAAAAAATTTCAATTCTTAGATTAAAATGAATGTCAGCAGTTTTAGGTGGACAAGGCTATGATGCTCTGATTCGTACAAATACTGTAACACTTCACGACAGTGCATTATTTTTATTAATGTAGTTTAGTAACATACATTATTAATAATACCATAGTATATAAAGCCTCAACCGATATCCATTCATCTGATGCATGTTTATTAAAGTAGAAAGAGAAAAAGGTAGTCTTATCTCCTCAAGAGCTAATGATCTAATAATATACAGGACAAATTTTGAATAAAAGAGGAGTGCATTCTCTTTTTTTCCTTTTTTTTATGATTAGGCACCATATTCCTGCTAGAATCAAGACTGCTCTCCAAGTGTTTGGACTCTCATCCTACATCTTCTCTTGGTGGATTAGGGATCATGGAAAGTGGTAGTATAGTACTTCTGTGTCTAAAATACCAGTACGAACAGAGCTGTTCCTTTATTTCTGACAGTCTGCTTTTAAAAGAAATATGTTCCAGCTAGAGTGCCATTTCTCAGAACTGCCAACTGTTTAAATGTATGACTGAGACTTTTTGTAATAGTTTTATCTTGTGATTCCCTGTTGTAGGGATTTATTGACTAACGTAAGATCTGTTATGTAATTACCCTGCTACTAAAGCACACTACATCAGTCTCTGTCTCTCTTGTTGGAGCTGTTCAATTTTAAATAAATAAATATTCACTGGGCCAGAACAAATGAGTGATTGCCTCTATACACCAGTGATTAAGGCACTTGCTTGGGAAATATGAGTCTGACTGAAGCTGTGGATCCAGTTGTTATTTATACAAAGTGGAACAGCTCCAGCCTATCCTTTAACTTTCAGCGACTTAGGTAGGTGGCATGTCATGTACACATACTTGAATCTCAGTTCTAAATTAAGCTAATAAGGAATAACTTGATGCCATGTGTCTTGTAACCCTGAGAAAACGGGACATGTCGGGAGAGAAGGAGGAGTCAGTACTTTTCTACTACATTAACCAAAGCGATATGTGTTTCAGCAATTTCCAAAATATAAAGAAACATATTGAAATTAAATCTTTCATTAAACTGCATTTGATCTCTTTCCACAAGAACTATACATTGCTTAAAAAGTTGTAGTTAGTACTAACTTGGAGAAATATTTTTTCATTACAAGAATGTCGTTTGAGTCCCTTATTAATTATGATGTGAATATATAATTTAAATATATATACATATAAAAGTGGATGCATGCTAATTATTAAAATTCTGTACTCATAATCTGTTAAGAAAAACAGTTTAGCATTGCCCCCAGAAAACTTTCGGAAAAGTGGACTTGACTGTACAGCTGTTGTGAGTGTAGCCTTCTCTAGCTTGCGTGCAGTTATCTCTTGTACAATGTTGTATAAATGCTTATGGTGGCTACTGTGGATGGACAAACAGATATTTGACTACTTAAATAATACTGCAATTTAATTGATTATATAATATAAAATATATAATAACATACATTTACTTATATACATATACCTGTATATATAATTCTATTCTGAAGTCTTTGAAAGGTACTTTTTTTCCACCAATTCCTTTTTTATTCAGCGGGGAGAATAATTATGAAAGATAATTGTGATGAAAATACTCTACCTTAAAGATAACTTAAGACATCTATAAAATATACCTGAGCATGCTACCTGGCTCAGAGAGTGGTCAGTAGAAGGAAATAAGAGTATCTACTGTTCAATTTATATGACCTGTTTTAGGCCTGAATATTAGGGTAAGAGAAATCATAGCCTAAAAGTTGTTAGTTCTTTTCTTTTTTTTATAAACCAGCTCTAGATGACTAGTTAAGGGCATGCCTGTGCTGTGATCTGCAGTTAAGATGAACCAAACTCCCTCTTCCCGTAGCAAAAATAACTGTACAGAAAAGTTCATTTTTCATTATTCCCATTTTGTTTTGATAGTTTCATACTGTAGGTTTAACATGTCTAAGTGATTCCACCTTCTGACCAGATATACAAGGCCAGGCTGGATGGGGCTCTGAGCGACCTGATCTAGTGGGGGATGTCCCTGCTCCTTGCAGGGGGGTTGGACTAGATGACCTTTGAAGGTCCCTTCCAACCCTAACCATTCTATGATTCTATGATTCTATGCGAAGTTTTATATACAGTACACTAAACTGTACCAAATTTATTGCTATTTAATTGCAGATATCTCCTTTATTTTGGAAAGCAAGATCCATTACAACGTAGCCTACTATTATATTTAGTTATCAAGGGTTATTAAGAAAGAATTAATATCTTGAAGTCTATGTACTTTCCAGGCATGGTTCTCTCTATCAACATGCCTTTTTACATTTCATTTTCAAAAAGTCATTTATTGAAAATAATCAATATCTTCAAAGATTTCTGTTACCTTTTCCTAAGGCTAATATTTCAAATTCTAGCTGGAAAGATGTTAAATAATATTTAAGCTGAAGATCTGTTTGATATTACTGAATGAAAAGACTTGAGCCACTGCCCAGAAACATGTCTGCATGCAGAGACATCTGTTTGTTGGATGTAGAGGCAGATAGTTTATTTGTAAACTCCTATCGTATATTTTTGAGCCTCAGAAATTACAGTCTTCAACCTGCCATTCTCTTACTTTAAAAAAACAGTTTGTCAGGACAACATCTTGCATGCTTACTATGTCTGACTTTAACAACTGCTTAATAATCTACAGATTCTGAATTTTATTGTAGTTAATGAGATATGAGATGGGTTTTTTGGAAGGTGAAATGTTTTTATAAGCTTTTTAAAATTTCAATTAAGTGGACATTGTTTGAAAAGTAAATAGGAAAACCACATAGCAGCTTTCCAAATAAAAACATCCCGAGACACACTTGCAAGACATTTTTTGATTCTTGAAGATTCTCATTATATAGCACAATCACAGTTATCAACATTTTCTTTCAATATAAATACTTAAAAAGAAACAGTTAACATAGAAGTAGGAGGTTGATAAGAGTATCTCTATAAGGGATGTTTTCTAGACATCTTCTATTGTACTTTCCTAAATGATTTAAAGCATTCAGAACAGACTAATCAAGCAAAGACTGCTTAGCTCATCATGCTCTTAAGATATGATTATTACGGAATAGAAATATTTCAAGGAATTAAAATCCTCAGTTTACCCAGTGGTTCATGAAGGGGTGGTAATTTTTCTTCCTTGTGTAAAATAGTTGTTACCCCACCACAGAACGTGGTATGGCACATACATGCATCAGAAGAACATAGGATACAATGACTTGTAGCTAATTTACAGGACTCAAGCTCACATGAGATCGTTCTAGTGAAAAACTAGTTCTAGTTAGAAATAGTTCTAGTTAAAACTGGTTACTTAATTAAATAACATACAAATCAATGACAATTATAATACAGACATTACCATGGAAACATCAAGAACTAGACATAAAGAAAAAGCTATAATTTATTAACCATCTCTCAATATACTCCAGATAATTTTGTCCTTGTGTTTCTAATACATATTAAGAAAACCTACTTTATATTTAAATATTTTACCATTTTGAGCTATTTTACTGCCAGCTACTTCACAATACCAGTATTGCCTCCAGTTTATTTCTGCAATTGGCTTTAGTGCCTATACTAGACTTTATTACCAATACATGATGTAAAAAAAGTCAAACTCCTGTTCTAATACTGGCAAGAAATTAGAACCAACACAGAGCTAAATTTTATTTAATATTAATAAATTTCAAGTTATTCTGTGATTACTTTTTAATTGATATTTTAAATATGACTCTTTGTAAAACAAATGTTAAAACTTAGTAAAGAAGTTAAGATTACAAAAAAAGTATGCCACTGATTCTTTAGTTTTAGGGTCTTTCTATACCAGGAGGCATATTCTATCAACAGTCCTTCAATAAAAACAGCAGCTTTCACTTCAATATGTTCAGAGACTGCTTTATGGCTATAAACTTCATGTCTAGGTGAGATTAATTAAAATAATCTGTATTACTTGTGTAAAAGCTGGACAGCTTAACGTATAAAGCTGCTCACCTGTGGTACAGTTGTAGAGAGAATTTTTTTGTCCCAAGGAGTATTTTTTGTCCCCGCAGGTATTTCGTTTCTGCATTTCAATGTGCTGCATAAATATGTCAGCTTGCTCGGAGCTAGCCTCTGTATCTGTAGCACAGTAGCAACATTAAGCTATATCTGACCAGAGCAGAAGGAAGTTTAGACATGTGATTTACCTTATTGCTGAAACCTTAAGCATTTATGGTCTCAACAAAATGAGAGCAAGGGTAAGAATGAAGCTGGAGTAGAGCACTGAGAGTGCAAAAGCTATCAAATTTCTGACATGGTCCAGCAGGGTACATCTCCATGCATGAGACTTGATAGGTTGCATGTATAGAGCACACAGTAAGAATTCGTTATAGGATGTTGAGGAACTGGAAGACATATATTATAGAACCTTGTTTCACATGCATACATATGTGTGTGAGTGCATGTGTGTATACATACAGAGATATATTAATGCATTTATATAATTGTATTTTTATTTGGATATATGTTTAAGGATTTGATACATATCAAAGCTGAAGCAGTACTTGGATCAAACATCTTATCTGAATTTTCTGCTTTTCCAAAGGTATTATTATCCTGGAATTTGGAAGGTGACTTCTAACAGACAATATTTAAAATTAGTAGTTTTTTTAATGCACTAAGAAGCCTAGTCAGAAATAAGTATGATTTTACTGAGAGAGAAAAAAGAAAGAGGGGGTCATTTATATTAAAATATGCTAGCTTTTCCATTTCTAAAATGACAGGAATAAATCATTTATACTGCCTTGCAATTAAATGCAACGGTAGTTCAATCTGCTACTGTATATTCTTCTTATCACAGGAGATATTGTCCTCCTCAGTAGTTCAATATTTAAGTGAAAGCCACTGGAGCCATGTGACTTCCTTGTTAATGTGGCTGCCATCAGGAATTTTACAGGCATCAGCATTTTAGCCTGTGAGCCACTTACTCATTACATTCAGTGAATGACATTAACAGCTGATAGATGTTTAGTAACTGTTGTTACTGCACTTGGCTAATCATCTAAACTCAGAATTTAAAACAATACTATCCTGAATTATACTGACACAGAGACTTCAAAAAGCTGTGTCACTATTCCTGAAGGCTCAAGAAAACAAATATATCTTGTTTATTTAAAGCCAGTGAAATCAGACACATTATTTTTGAAACTCAGCTAGGAAAATATGGACTTAATTGCTGTTAAAAGCTCACAATTGATAAAAATTACATTAAATTACTGGCTTAGATCTCTGTTTGTGTAATAGGTTTAGTGAGGGTTTTTTGGGTGAGGTTTATTATTTTTAATTTTTATTAATATTAGTATTAATAATAATATTAATTCCACTGTGTAAAGTTAAAGAGGAAGCTAACAACAAAAGCTTATGCTCTTTAGCTTATGCTCTTTACTGGTGGTGCTTACATCTGTGTGGTTATATCTATAGGAAAAAAAAAGGAAAAAACAATAGAAAATTGTTGGCATATTTCAGCAACCCTCCTCCAGCCAGCACTAATCCTTCTTCCCTGAAACCACTGTGAAGATTCTAAGCTTCTGAATTTTTTTTTTCAGCAAGAAAAAACAAAGCAAAACAAAATCGTGCCAGAAAAAAAATTTGATGATTTTCTAGCATGGAACAGCTTCCTCTATTCTTCAGCAGAACAATAATGCTTGTTTGAGGCCTGGAACTGACAACATTTTCTGTCTCAGTGACAGGTATCTGATCTCGTCACTTCACTACTAGAAACAGGTGCATTACATCCCTGGATTTCTAATGTGCGACAGTGCTCCATAATCCTTAAGAACTTAGAAACAGCAACTTGTACCTGTCATACGGTTGGGACTATCTGTCTCTCAAACCAGAATCTACCTCTCCAAACTACAGTAGCACAGCTCTTTCTCTGAGGCTGTCCAAAACGGTACCACCACCTGGCCTTCTTGCTTAACACTGCTCAGAAAAAGAGTACAAAACTGTCATATTCTCAACAGTGACTTGTCCAATTTCAGTCGTTTTTAGATAGCGTTTCCCTGCTGAACTTCTACCGCAGAAGACCATAGCAGAAGTCACCACTAAGATTTGTAAAGAGACTTTTTTTGTGGAGATTAATTGTTTCCAGGTAAACAATCACATCTATGGAAGAAAAATGTATCAGTGTCTACAGAATAAAAAGATATAACTTTTTCTGAAAATGTCCTTGATTTGCAAATCACTGAAGTGTACTGAGGATAGACTGAGGAAGAAACTATTAGCCTAACTTTCTTATCTTTACTTGTCATCCACTGTTAGTCGCTGCTAGAGCCAAGATAATGGATTTTTTTTTGTTCTTTTTTGTCCAATTTTTTTTGACATTTTTGTGTTTTCTTGTTTAGGGGCTTGAGGAGGAAGAAGCAGAGCTACTAAAGCCTCTTCCAGAAAACATATTGCTTTGAGGATCCAAACCCAACCTGACACGATAAGATTAAGCTGACATTTTTAGAGTTAGAATGCTTTCCTTAAGATCTTTCTAAAAATTAAAGAGACGGTTTAAATAAAATAAGCAATAATTACTTCTGTAAGTAGGTAATACTTGTAACACTTTTAATGGAATTTAACCCTGGACTATAGACAGCTAAACTTAAGGGTCAAAATAAATGAGTGAGCTAGGTGTCTATGCTTCCATTATGGCTAGTGCAGAGCTATAGAATGATTTATTCACCTACATATGCGGTGTCCAAGGTTATCCCACATGGCTTTCAGATTCTACTACAGAAGCATAGATCTCCTATCTTCTTGTGTCATATATGCCAGATCTATGCCGATATCTTAGCCTAGAAACATTTGAAGTGATGCTATGCACTCAATTTTAGGCAAAAAAATTAATATCCCAGTCAAAAAAATCAATAGAATCCGAAGAATTATGCAGGTCACTATATACAGGTAACTACTTTTTGTCGAACTGAATCGCTCGTCAGAATCTATTGGCTACATTTAGATCTTTGTTGATCTACTCACTGTCTATTATGTATCAGGAACTTAAAACACCTGCTTTACATGAAGACTCCTAAATTGACAATATAAAGCTGAAAACCTTAGGGGTTTGGACAGTATTAGTTACCTAAACATAGAAAACTACTGGATTTGCAACTTGCTAAGTTATTTAAGATGCATGCAACAGACAGGCGTACTGGACAAAGAACTTATGGGAAACCCGAAACTTTCTGTAATGGCAGCTGGAGCCCAACTGGGATATCCTACAGAGACTAAAATGGCACTAGATTATTAAAAAAAAATAATTATTAATAGAGCAACTTTCAGGTAAGATGTAGTTTCCTAAATAACAACATTTTTTCTGCTTCGAACATCTTAAAGTAAGCCAACTGACCTCCAGCTGCCAGGCTAGAAAGGTTCTTCCATAGACTGTGTCTTTCAGATAACTTAGAGCATTCAAATGGCTCTACCTACCTACATTTAGATATCGGAAGTCCTCTGCTACTAACACTACACAATGTGCAATCATATTTTACAATTTATGTCAATATAAAACTGAAAAGGTATAAAAAGAGAAGATGTAAATATTGAATAGAATATGAAAGCCTAAAAAATACATTGCAAGGTAGCAAATTCCATTTTAACTTTTGAAGACAAAAACCTCTGAGATAGTTAAATGGATAAATATTTAAATAGATTCAGCAGGTAAGCATGCCAGTGCTAAATTATTTAAAATTCTTATAGCACATAGATCAAATAATGTTACTTGGCAATTTTGACAATGGAAGAGGCTAGTAAATGGAACAAATGAT
Source organism: Ardeotis arabs (assembly GCA_011801015.1). Taxonomy (NCBI): domain Eukaryota; kingdom Metazoa; phylum Chordata; class Aves; order Otidiformes; family Otididae; genus Ardeotis; species Ardeotis arabs. The sequence continues at coordinate 63,490 of JAAGAY010129870.1, forward strand.
ATGTGACCATAAAAAAAAAAGCTTGACAATGTTGGGACATATGAAGGAAGCATATACAGTAAGGAAGGAATGAAAAATCCTAGAAAACAGTTCATGTGTATGCTTTTGCGTGCATTTCTGACTATCCATATCCAAAAAATTTTAAACCAACATAGGAAAGATACAATGAAGAGGTAATATAATGATCAAAGATCAAGACAAGTCGTCCAATATAAGCCTGCAAGCAGCTATATTTTCTTTTTGCTTACATATAGCAGGGGAATAAACACAAGAAAGAAAAATTAAGACCATAGTCAGATGAATAGTACTGTGCTGGATTTGCGTGGCAAGGTTTTACTACCCCAGGGCTGCAGGGGTAATTCCTGTGAGAAGCTGCTAGAAGATTGTCCCATGTCCCATAAAGTCAATGTCAGACAGCTGAAAGACAGACCTGCTGCTGGACAAGGCTGAGCCAATCAGTGACAGTGGTAGTGCCTCTGTGATGACATATTATAAGGGTGATATAACATATTATAAGAGTGGAAGCAGGGACAGGTAACCTGGGAGGATTACAGAGAGGCTGTCTGAGTGGCCAGGGATCAGGTGAGGCAGGCTAAAGCCCTGACAGAATTGAATCTGACCAGGGATGTCAAAAACAAGAAAGGCTTCTATAGGTATGTTGGGGACAAAAGGAGGTCCAAGGAGAACGTTGGCCCCCTGCGGAAGGAAACGGGTGACCTGGTTACCCAGGACATGGAGAAGGTTGAGGTACTCAATGACTTTTTTTGCCTCAGTCTTCACCGATAAGGGCTCTACATTTCATTGGATTCCATTTCTTGTCCTAGATCATTATCAGGCATTGCTATAGTGAGAAAAACTAAATACAAAAATTCTTCTGTATATGGCACCTTGGATATCTAATGTGTTTAGGGAGAGGAGACAAAAATATCCAATTTCACAATCATTTTCTCCTTCTTAAACCAACATGAAGTAGTTTTCAACAAATTAATTTTATTCATGTTGTTTGCATGAGCACAAATTTCAAAGGTTCTGTAGTTCAAGTTTGATTGGGAGCATGGCTCTTTCTCCAGAAAAAAAAAGGTGAAATAGTACAGATTTCTTTCTGGTATCTTATGCTGAATCCAGATGTACAGATTTACATTTAATTCTTTTAGGTAGAATATGTAGAGCTGACATAAATCCCTCCACAGAAAAAAAAAAAGACATAATTTGTCTTATTTTTATTATTTAATTTTGCAACATAAATAGATTACTAAAACTTTTAATATTATATTTGTGCTGGTTAAAATGTTACTCTCAGAATATTATAAAATCCATAACTCTTGTATCAACACTTGAAAATTGCTCGCCACATTTTTATACAATTGCTCACTGAAGAAATAGGTGGGTCAAATTTTTTGGTCATATTTGTAATATGTTGACATTTAATGACAATACCTTTCCTCTTTTCCCTTTTATTTAAATAAAGTTGAGGGATTAAGTCAGAAAGCATATATTGGAAAATAAAGAGAGTGGTATGAAATAGCAAATATTAACTACTTTTGTAGTCAGTGAATCGCAGTTCCCATTGAATTCAAGGACATGAGGAGACTACTAAATCACTTCAGAATGTATATATGCATGTGTGTACATTTATATGTTGTTATAATGTACAAATCTAAAGGTGCTTTTTAACAGACTTCCACTATTATCTTTTTTAGCAACATTTGCTGGCTTTAAATGATCCTATTTATAAACCCAAAGAAAAATAAATCTATAAGCAGTGCTGTAGAAAAAAAGATAGCTATATACATTTCAGCATGTGTTTTTAAATCCTCTGATTGAAACTCACAATCCTTTTACCAGCTTAGAACACTGATAGTAATTCTATTACCACTGCAATAGCCATCCCTCTCTAATTCTCTAGACACAATTACTGTGCACCATGCAAGATGAATACAAATTAACAGAAGAAAAAACACCATAGAAAAGTGAAAATCCGTGTGGGGTGATATATTCCTGCAGGGGATGCTCTTGCACTCTCCAGTTTGGCTGAATGATTTTCCAGAAACAGTTTAAAAAGAACACAGAGGGGGAGAGAAAAAAATAGAAAAAAAAAAAGTAAAAAAAAAAAAAAATGCAAACCAGCAAGCAATGTTCTATATATGATTTTTCTTCTGCCCTTGGTAATTCATACAGATACAATTAAAATTCTAATTAATGCTGTTATCTAGGACTTTTTTTTTTTCATTGTACATAGCTGTTCAGTACTTTAAAGAAAGCAGTCAGTGCTTATATTTAGAGAAAAAAAAAATC
>JAAGAY010129871.1:3082-18799 GCA_011801015.1 Ardeotis arabs
TGGTTTTACTTATGCAAGCAATTTGAGTGAGAATCTTCATCCAAATCAGATCTGGAGTGATTTCTGCTGTAGAAATCAAAACATGACAGCAACTGGAAGGATTCATATGCAGGGGGAAAAAAACACAGACAGAATAGAATATTGTTTTAGAACATTCTTCTTTTTCCTCAGCAAAAAGAGAAACTGGTTTCAATTATATTAAACTGATGATTTAACCTTCAGTTGTCTTATAAAGGCTCAGCTGGGAGCTAAGGCATTGCAATACTAAATTAAAACTGGACGCATAGATGCAGAAACAAAATAATATAGAAATAATACAGCAGGTGGTATGTCCTTAACATCAAGGTGCCTCCCAAGCAGTAGCCAAATCAGCTCTGACCCACAGTATACAGTTAGGCGGTCATACATACCAGGAACACAGTCTTTGCTCACAGTGCTGAGCCAAAAGTTTCCTCAAATTCAGTGAAAAATTCTAATTGATGTTGGTGGATATTGATTAGGACCTACTTACATTTGTTTTCACCACAGCTTACTGTGCTTAGAGGTATATAAATATATAGCTGCCGTAAGTAGTGTTCAAATTTTTAGTTGTAGCTATACGTAATGTAAGTATGCAGAAAGCATCTCAGAGCAGCACAGGGTAGTTACGTAGCTGTTTACAATTCAGTAAAGCTCACAGTTTTGTATATTTGCTTCATTTCATAAAAACAGTCTTCTGAGTGTTCAGCATGCAATACTTTTTTAGAGTGGTTTCACAAGAACTAGACTCAATTTGTAAAAATTTCCTTTAAGTTTGTGAAGTACCAACCTCTAACACAATTTAAAAAATACTTACAGAGAAGCAGAAACATTTGAAGCAAAATAATTCTCGTATGGAAAAATGCTTCTGTGAAATGGATATCTACTCACTTAAAAGGATCTGCTGCACAAAGATGTTCAGGCCTCTCTATGGTACTGAATAACAAAAATGTTCTACTTTTTACTCCACTCACAATTGAACTGCTAAAATGGCTATAGAAAAGTAAACTGGATACTATTTTCCCTTGTCCATTTACATTTTTTTCTGCTGAAACGTAAGTCAACTGAAAATGAATGCTTGTCGTAGTTTAGCCCCACTTGGGACCAAGCTATGCAGTTTCTCACTCACTCTCGTCACCCTCCGAGAGAATGGGGGAGAGATAATATAACAAAAAGCTCAAGGTTTGAGATAAGGACAGAGAGAGATCATTCAAGTTACCGTTATGGGCAAAACAGACTCGACTTGGGGAAAACTAATTCAATTTATTACTAATAAAACCAAAGCAGGATAATGAGAGAGAGAACAAAAACAACTTCCCCCCACCCCTCCCTCTTCCCAGGCTTAACTTCATTTCAAATTATCTCTACCTCCTTACCCCCCTGAGCAGAACAGGGGGGAAGAGGAAATGGGGGTTATGGTCAGTTCATCACTTGGTGCTTTACCCCACTCCTTCCTCCTTGGAGGGAAGAACTCCTCACATTCCTCCCCTGCTCCAGTGTGGGGTCCCTCCCATGGGCTACAGTCCTTCATGAACTGCTCCGACATGGGTAATTTCTTCCATGGGGTGCAGTCCCTCCAGAAACGGCTGCCTCAGCATGGGCCCTCCACAGGCCACAGCCTCCTTCAGGCATCCACCTGCCCCGATGTGGAGTCTTCCATGGGCTGCAGGTGGATCTCTGCTCCTCCGTGGACCTCCATGTGTTGCAGGGGGACAGCTTGCTTCACCATGCACTGCACCATGGTCATCACCACAGGCTGCAGGGGAATTCTGGCCAGGAGCTGCATTACTCCTCCCCCTCCTTCTTCACTGACCTTGGCGTCTGCAGCTGTTCCTCTCACAAGAAATTCTTCACAACACGCAAGCAGATGCCTCTCAGGTTCTCTTTACATCTCATCTCCTCTCCACTTCTTGCAGCTGGGCTGGGCCGAGTTGGGCCCAGATGGCTGCCCAGCAGGAGGCCAGAGGGTGAGGCCTGCAAGGCCCACAAGGCTTGCGCCTCCCAGTCTCTGCCCACGCTTCTGCTTCCTCACTATTATTTTTTATTTTCCCCTTCTTAAATATGTTATCATAGAAGTGTTATCACTGTCACCAATTGACTCAGCCCACTGTGACCAACTGGTCTGCCCTAGACCTGGCCAGGCGCACCAGACAAAAGGAAACTTCTAGCAGCTCCTTGCAGAGGCTGCCACTGTGGGCCCCCCGCTACACAAACCCAGCACAATGTTTCACAGGTCCAAAATCAGACAAGACTCAACTCAGGAGTCTGAGTGCTCAATAGGCAAAATTGAAGGCAGAAGTTAACAAGGATTTATACTGTGATTTACAACTTTCTAGAAGAATTTTAGGTCCCAAGTTGAGATATGATATTTGTCTCTGCTTTTCACATCCTAGAAATCCAGTGATTTCAAAGACTGCAAAGTCAGAATATACCCTTTTGTCCATGTCAGCCACACAGGCCATGTTTGTGGCCCTTGTGCTCGTGTTCAACCACTTCCAAGGACTGCCTCTGAGAGAGGCCCATATCCTCCTAACCTCCCTCCCATAGAAAACTATTACAATTAGCACGTGAAATATTTTGATTGCAAGAATATGGTAACATTCACAAGAAAATGTCTCAAACATATAGTGGGCAAATACACATTGATTTATAAAATTTTAGAGAAAACCTATTCCAGAATTTGAGCTTTACTTATGTACCAATGGTTACAAAGAAATGGTCCTTGGGCAGAGTCATCCCAAAAAGTGTGCCTTGCATCTTCTATAGAAGCAGTACACTACTGAAGAGAAGAGAGGTTAGGTGTTTTAGTGTGATCCAGTGAGTGAGTTCCTATCATTTTGTTGTTCAAATGTTACGTCAGTTCTTTTGAAAAGGTAGGCACCTCCTAGACCTTGCTATCTGCACTGCTTCATGCTAAGCATTGCTGCCTTCCTACCATCTGCACAAATCTTGTAGAAGGAATTTTAATGGTTTTCATTCTAAGGATCATATTCATTCCATCGCTTTCTGTCTATTTGTTTTTCCTTATATTTGTCTCAGAGCTTTTGTTTTAGGCCATATTTCTTTGTCAGCTACTTAAAAGATGTTTTGAGATTATGTTTGTAACAACTAGATCTTAAAAACACTGGAAATCCTGCACGTGCACTTCTCTGAATATCTTGTGTTGCCTCCTGGCATTACAAGGGCGTATTATATTTTGAGTTTCCTTTTTATTATTAAGTATCCTCTTTTGGACTTCATACCTGAGGATTTTTGATGTCTCTGTCCCAGTGACACTGTTAAAAGGAGAAAGTCCTACTGCTCTGGAACCAGTTCCCTGCTTCTTGCTAAGCAGAAAGGAAGCATTCAGGATTTGGCCATTCATAGCAGCCAACTATCTAACAAGTCTGTAAAGGTGTCTGCCTTCAGACAGGGCGTAAAAAGTAGGCAAGGTTTCTTGCTCACAAGCTGTTGTGTGATACAAACCATCATAAATCAAAGGTTTACAATTATAGCATTGCCTTATTTCTTCTTTCAGAGCGGACAGGTTCTTGCAACCAGGTGCTGAAATGCTACATCAAGCTATTGCCTTCAGCTTCCTAACAATATGCAATTGGTTCAACCTACAAGAAGCTAAATCTGAACTTCATTCCACTCTCACAAGCATAATTATATTGGGTTATGCTTTTTAAGGGGTACCTAGGGACTATATCAACAAATATCTGTTATCATTTCAGTTCCTTTAAGTACAAAAACAACCTAAGGTTACCAGTGGGTCTCTTCTGTGTCTCACTTGAACCTTGTTGATGCAACCCACACCGGTGTCAGCAACAGTTCCAAGTTACTCATAAAATCAGTCCTTGAAATATCTGCCTCTGCAGGAAGAGAGCAGCCAGACCAGAGGGACCTTTCCTCCCAGGGCTTACCCAAACCCACCTGTGTTCCCTGCCAGAGCAATGCAGACCCCGCTTATAATGTCAAAGCTAGCACACACAGAAAATATTAAGACTTGATTTTTTTTGTGTGCTGCTGAAAATAGTAGACATTTTACAAGACCTTTCCATCATTCCCTGCTAGCTGTCAGTTCCTCTGCCCTCCCAAGGAAACAACCTTTCACCATAGCTCCTGATGAGCTGCACCCTGCTGCAAAGGCAGCCTGTGCCAAAATGTCTCCCACTCACAGCGGTGAAAGTAAGAAGCTCGTCTTGTCAGTTTATTTCATTGTATTCTGATGAGATGGCCCAGACTTGCCCAATTATGTTTCTTCAAGATTTTACTAGATTGTTGTTGTCTAGTATCCAATTTCACATATATACCAGTGAACTTTCAGGATAATTTAATGTCAAAACAGAACTTGCTTATGATTCATCTGCTTTGTGAGGTTTTTAGTAAAAGTATTTTCTTCTCTTATCATCCTCTACCTTAGTCCATCATTCCCAATTAGATATCCAGAACATAAATAAAACATGAAGATTTTGTTCAAAGGACAAGTTACGCTGAAAAAAGATAAAACTTATTTACCATATATCAAATACTTTAATATTGTATCAATGAATTTATCATATCATATCAGATCACATTTAAATATGTATATTGTCTCTTTTCTTTTTGAATAACAGGAAGTGTTGGGTTAAGGAAGATAAATCTCAGAAATATTCTGAAAACATTACAATATCCATACTAATATATATTCTTTCAGATTATATTACATCTCAAAAAACGGAAATTTTCTAAAACCCTTTCCATGATTAAAGGAAATATTGACACCAACGACAGAAGTAAGGTTTCTTTAGCAGAGTTCTCAACTAAAAGTGACAGACATTTAAGTAATGAGGAACTTACTGACTGCATAATCTATTTTGTCTATCTGAATCAAAACTAGAGAACAGAAAGCAACCCTAGAAGAATAGGACCTCAGATAGCATAGCTCAGCTCCATGCACTGTCTTTGGCTTCATTACTCCTTTTATCCATAGATGTCATGCCAAGTTAAGCTGAAACACAGATTTGATCATTTTTTTGATGTCCCAGGAAAGAAAATACGATTATCACTATGACACATTTTGGGTTCATGTTAGCATGCATCTGCATTAGCATGAGCTAATTGTAATTGTCTTGTGATTAACAAGTACTTATATACACGAATCTTTTAAAATTTATCATTTAAAGAATAATCCCTCCACATAGCTTTCGTAGGAATATAATATGCCAACTAGGCAAGTCTGTGGGGAAAAAAAACTATGTACTCTGAAAGTTAGCAGCACATCTAGCTCTGAAGTGATCCAAAATAATACCTAAAGACAGTCTTTTCCCTATTTAATAGCATAGGAACATAAGTGGTGGTACTAGCCACAGCCACAAATCCTATTTCTTTCTGACTTCCTCTTCAGTATTTAGACACTTTGGGAACAATACATCAGGAACAACAAAAACTCCTTTATATCTTTTACTTTTCAGAAGTTCACACTCCCTACTGACAGAACAAGGCTTTGCTATAGAGATCCATATATTTGTGACCTCCAGGTCCAATTACTGTAATTGGCTGCACTTACAAGAGAATCCACAAACTATTTAAGATGCCTCAAACTAAACAAAGCATGATGAATACAGATCTCTTGGTAACACTTCAGCTTTCTGTTCAAATAATTGCACCATTGCACCACTGTCCAAAACTAGGCCTTCAAAAATCTGGAACAAGCAATGTCAATGTCGATGTCCGAATACAAGAGATGATGATGACCTCAAAGCACTCTGAATCAGAGAGATGACGATGTTGCCCCTCTGAGGGTAACATTGGTGGGAGGAGGACAGCAAAACTTTTCAGTTGATGCTGTAATTTCTTTTTCCAAAAGCAAAGGAATAGAAAGATAAACTTCAGAAAAAAAATCAATTGTATTTTCAACTTCCCTTCAGATGAAGTGTTCCTAATCAACTCATCAGATGTACAGTCTTTGCACTACACATAAAGCAATCAACATAAAAAAATTCACTTGGTCCTGCAATTGGACCTGAGAAACAGGTTTTAGTGTAAATCAGAAATCACAAACATTTTTTCTGCCCATTACCACCGTGATCAGCAGTAGCATCTCCTACCTAATGGCAATACCTAAATGCAAGATATCCTATCTTTGATGTGGATTATGGGGCAGAAATAACTGTAGCAGACCAATAATACTCTAAATGTTGGTTACAATTCTCCACAGAGACTCTGCAGGGGCAAGAGCCCAAGCTTCATCTTGGGCCGAAGGAGGAATGGCCAGAGAAGGCCCTTGAAGGGGAGGCTGACAAAGACCTCCACAGTAGCGGAAGGTGGCAGCTAGTGATTTCCAGGGCCTGGAAGGTGACTGAGGCTAATCCACAGGTCACAAAAAGGAAGTAATGGGTAATAGTGGTTGGATATTCCCTTCTGCAGCGAGAGAGACACTTATCTGCTGTCTCAGGAGTTTACTGAGCAAAGGGTTGGACTTGATCATAGAATCACAGAATATTTAAGGTTGGAAAAGACCTCCAAGATCATAAAGTCCAACCGTCAACCTAACACCACCGTACCTACTAAACCATGTCCTGAAGTGCCACGTCTACACGTTCTTTGAACACCTCCAGGATGCTGACTTCACCACTTCCCTGGGCAGCCTGTTCCAGTGCCTGATCACTCTTTCAGTAAAGAAGTGTTTCCTAATATCCAACCTAAACCTCCCCTTGTGCAACTTGAGGCCATTTCTTCTTGTCCTATCACTAGTTATCTGGGAGAAGAGACCAACCCCCACTTCCCTGCAACCTCCTTTCAGGTAGTTGTAGAGAGCAATGAGGTCTCCCCTCAACCTCCTCTTCTCCAGACTAAACAATCCCAGTTCCCTCAGCTGCTCCTCATAAGACTTGTTCTTGAGACCCTTCACCAGCTTTGTTGCCCTTCTCTGGGCACACTCCAGCAACTCAACGTCCTTCTTGTACTGAGGGGCCCAAAACTGCACACAGTGTTTGAGGTGCGGCCTCACCAGTGCCAAGTACAAGGGCACAATCACTTCCCTGCTCCTGCTGGCCACACTGTTCCTGATGATGACCTGTAGAAGTCTCTTACAACCTAAATTATTCCACATTTTTAATAAATTAATTTTCATGTACTAATACAGTTAAATATCAAACTAAAATATAAGATTAAAATGCAACAGTTCCTTCATCCTCCTTCAAATATATTTATAATTGACATATGTAATATCTCTTTCTACTAAAAAAATGAATCTTAAATTTGAATAATGAGCACATTTACATCCACCTGCAAAACCCAAAAGCTTTATAGAAGCACAGCAGCTTTAGGAGCCAGCTAAAGACATTTTTTCCCTCAGGAGTTACAAAGCAGTCACATCAGGGCTGCAACTGGTTAATTAATTTAAGAGTAAACTGTGGAGAGTGATTCGGTGCAAGAAGTCGCTTATGAAAAAAAATCTTCGACTGAGTTTTATGATTTATTTATCTTTAAGCATCTGATTGTGTTTTGAGCAAATAAAATTTTAGAGCTTGCTATATATATTGGAGCAGAACAAATATCTTGATTTTCATTCTCTAAAATACAAAACATGATAATAATAATAATAATAATTCCTTTTTTCCCCTGCATTAATCTATTTTGATACAAAGTGTGTATGTACCTTGCAATGCCTAGACTGCGAGGTCTCCTAGTTGGAGATCATGGTACTACAGTGGTACAGATAGATAAACACGAGAAAGCAGTTCCCCAGGGAAAAGGACGCCCTAGTATTAATTCTTGTTACTGCAGTACTGTGAGGGTTCACACCGCAACGGCAGCACAGTTTGTACAGATAAAAGTGAGCATAGAGCAAGGCTACAGCAAATCACAATGAATGCTTTCAGGGTAGGGAAATTTAAGCTCTCTGGCAGATAGGTCCTGGGTACCTCCCTGTACTCTTCACTTGCCAGAGTTGGCTGACAGGCTGTCAGTGCATACATGCATAGGCACTACAGATACTGCTATCGCCATCCCTGCCACTGAGATTTCTCATCTCCTCAGTTATTTCTCCTGAGTAGAAGTCATAGTCCTCCTTATGGGTCAGCTTGGATCCTACATGCCAAGCTGCTCTTTCCACAAGGCTCAGGGCTGAATCCCCGGCAGGCAGAGCTGCCTGGAGCTGCAATAGCCTGCAGCACACCTACACAGAGGAAAAAATCCTCCTGACTCAGGAAAAGCCTCCAGTGAGCACACCAAAACCAGTGCTGGAGAAGTGGAGGTGCCTGGCCATTGAGAAGAGGGTTGGACCTGGTGGCACCAACCTGCACCGTGCTGCTGGTGCCTCACTGGGCAGTACTGGACCCCTCAGAGGTTTGGTTAGAGGAGAAGTGAGATGTTTCCTTGCTTCCATCTCACTCACACACTACTGAACACAGCTGACTATGGCTTGGTCCCTCAGGTGTTAGTCTGGGAGTGTATTGCAGAATATGTTTATATTGTGTCATGTTGCATGAAGTCTTTTTAATGTACAATGTAAATAAATTATGTATGTGATTCAAAAGCACAGATTATTCAGATGATAATAATATATACAAGGTAAATGCCAGGGAATCCCAAGTGTTATTTTTCCTTGCTGCTCTGGATCTGTATTTAAGATTTACACATGAAGCCCAGAGATCATAAAGATTTTGATACCCATATTTGCACTGCAGAAACAGGTCCATTAAACAAGTAAAATAGAGTAATAGTCTTTCCCAGCATCTTTGTTAGAAATAAAATAATCTTCATTAAAAATTAACGTTTATAGTTTTGTACTAGGCCTTGGCAACAAAACTCTCCCAATGGCTTGCTTTATTCTACTGTATAGGAGTCACAGATATATACAAAGAAATTCAGTTCAAAAATTATGAGTATAGTGAGGGAGGATCTTTCAAGTCTAAAAGTTACCAAAAAGAAAAAAAAAGGAAACATCCTAAAAAAGAAAGCATCCTAACTGTTTACCTGCATTTTGGTCTTGGTATCACAAACATTTCTCACTGTGAATCAAAGAATGTACCAGAAGTGGTGAATCTTGTCTAACTAGCAAGGAAGTGGTCTAATACTTTATAATTTATTAGTAGTTTAACTATGACATATGGTTGCTTTTAGAAGCTATTTGCTATATCCAATTTCAAGTTTATTAATAGCTAAGAAATAGAAGTAACCTATCTAAGTTGGGGAAACTGAAGTCCCCACTGTATTAGGATCAGAGTGTTAAAACTCTCTGGTATTACACTTAAAAGGTAGCTTTCATACATACATCACTTTGGAGAAGTTGAGACTCTAGATATAAGTAGCACCCTCGATGGGACAATTGCAGAGATGAATTATATGTCTGCAATTCCATTTAGCCATTTCCCCTGGCCAGGTGAAAGATGCCCTGAAAACTGGGAACCAGGCATAGTTTTTCCAACAGTTGCTTTGTTGTTCTGTGCAAGTCAAGTCCATTTTATCATCTTTTGGCCCAACACACAAACTGAAGTAGCAGCATGCTACAGAATTCATGCATACACAAACCGGGACATTTCACTCCTGATGGACAACTGCAAATGACAGCAGAAAAACAGAGAAGGAAGGGTTAGTTTTAGGAATACTTATTTCATAGATTTAGGTTACACAAATCTTTCATGCAAAGAGAACAAACGGAGAAGGATGCCTGTGCCTTGTTCATGCCCTTGGCAATGTTCGATAGCACAGGGGGATATAGATTTCAGAACACAAAATGACTACCCACACCTCCTTCCCCAACGAGCAGGCATTCCTATGGAAATAATAGCTTTCTCTTTAAGACAGAGATTTGTCTTTATTACCCATGTTTCATTCAATATTGAACAATATGACAGCTTATTGCGAGCCCCAGTCATTTGGGGAGATTTTGCTGAAGGTGGGATAAAACAAGGATAGATCTCAGTAAACAGGTTATCAGTTTTTGAATTCCAGTCGAACAATTATGCTTCTGGTGAGGATTTTTGAGGAAGGAGATTGCATAATTTGTGCAGTCAAGTTTTGAGAATATAAAACGGGAAGAGCGGTGGGGCAGTTTTAATCTGTGAGCTGATAATATCACACTATTAAAACTATGTAGTTTCTATAGGTTGCTCTCATCTTTGATCAGCTTAGGATCTATATACTACTAAATGACCCAAAGATGCATACCCAGAAAGGGTATTTTTGATGCCTATAAAGATGAAAAGATAGATGTAAAATATGCACAAAGGTGCCTATTCCTCTGCAGCTGATGTTCCTCCAGTGCTTTGGAAGGAACCTGGAGAATCCTCAAGAGTGTTACAAAGCAGCGGTCATCGAAGACCAGTTACACTCTTGGGGACAGTCTTAAACTGAGCACTGGAGATGACAGCACCGCCTCACCTCTTGAGAAACAGGCACAGCTTATCTACAACGTGGGAGACTGAGCTGCAAGTTAAACATCTGCCAAATAGAGACTGGACTCTTATCTTTTAAGAGGCTGCCACAATCAGTTATTGTGAGATAACATTCATCTCCGATCAAGATTTTCTCGATTTTGCAGAATCAGCGAAATGTTAGTCAGATCACAAAGCTCTCTCCAATTTAGCAGTCAGAGGACTTGCTAAAAAAAAAAAAAAAAAGCAAGTTTCTGCCTCTTTGCCAACATTGATTTAGGTATTTCATACAATGTCGAATTACTTTAACAGAGGAATGTCCCCAGTGCTACAGTACTGGAGTGGGTTACAGCCCGAGAACAAGGGAGACCAAAGGTAGACACCTCACTTTAAATCAATCAGAGGGGTATTCAGACCTGTGCCAGCTACATCCCAGGACAGCATGCTAAGTACTCCCCTAAAAAGAAACAATTACCCTTTTCTTCAGCTCTGTATGTTTTGGGGGTTTTATAAGGCTTGCAAGGGGCAGTGGGGCTGCATAGTTAATCGGTTTTCTGGCCTGGACAAATTTTTTACTGTTCTTTTGTGATGCTTCTAGAGCCTTCAATTGCCATCAGAGAAAGAAGTACACGACCTACTGGAAGGGTAGGGCAACATTTTTTTGTTAGTAAATGTGTATGTGGAATAACAGAGCTTTTATATGTGTGTTTTCTCAACTACAAGCTAAAATAAATGTAGGTTTAGAGGGATTTCTTTCTTGCTGTCTTAGCTATCTAGTTGAAAAAAAGATTGTTTTCAGCCTGTTTTTTTTTAATTCTTTCTTTCATGTTCTTTTCAAGGAAATGTCACCTTCTGAGAACAAAAGGTTAAGTCACACAAGGCTGAACTATATAATCAATCTGCTTGACAAGCCTAGTCTGCTGAAAATATTAAAGAATGAGCACCTGACTAGTAGACAAGCCATCTCCGTTGACGTAAGTTCCTGTTTCAGTATTTTAATTATTCTCATGGGTCATCTCATGTTATCTCATAACTGGTAAACCCCAGCAATTTGTTTTTTTCCAAAGACTGAACTCTGCCTCTTCAAACCAGAATCTAGAATTAGCAATGAAATTGCTTCAGCCTGTCCCAACTGCACTGCCCTGATAAGAGACTAAGGGGCTCTGCCACTTGCTATTCATATTGCCTACTTTAGCCAAAATACTATTCAAATGTTCTGATACCAGCCAAGATTCCAAAGTGGTAAGTGGCCTGTTTATTTACACAAATATTCTGTGGAACTAGTGCAACATCCTACTCAATTTCAGACTACCTCAGATCAGGTTTTATTATTCAAACACATAGAAAGCCATGAGGTAACTGAAGCTAATTTGCTATTTGCAGTGCTTGGAGTAAATGTTATGAAAAGTTGGATGCTTATTGCAATCAGTACAGATAGTAGAAAAAATAGTATGCAACCAAATGCTAGGAGTCTTTGGATATATCAAAATATCACCTTAGAGTCTTGCGATTTTTAAATCCTTTTTCATTTTCCTGTGGTTTTTTATACTATCTCGTGGCAGTAATGGGAATTCATTTTGCTGAACTATATCATTACATCGCCAATGGGAGATATTGTGATCTGTGAGCTAGAGCAGAAACATTATTGTTATGTGACAGAATGTGGAAATTTGTATCAATGCAGACATGAAAAAAATAAGTGTTAAATAAAATAAACTACTACTTCAGTACCTGTGGGTATTTCCCTTTGACCCAGCTTCAGGAAAGGATACTCCTTTAAATACCATACTGAATTTTTGTGGCAGGTAAGTACATGTTTCCTACCTTTCAACGGTGACCTGCTATTTGCTGTCCATATTTTTTAATATCTAAAATAATGAGATGAGGAGGAATAGCAAAATTATGCATATAATCGTACAAGGCAATATTTAATTTTTTCTACATTACGTTACTGATGAAAATATATTTGAAAATCTTCCTCCTATCACTTATATAAAAAAATAATTAATTCATGCTGTATCCTATTCAAATTCATGGATATGGCACGGTCTATTCTTGATCATAAAGAAAACAGCATGAATACTGGTCCACTCTGCAGTGCTGGATTCCTCACTGACATGTATTGTGTGCTTGTCATCCTTCCTAACAACGAATTTGAATAATTGGAAATGGGAAACAGACACTTGGCATTCTTTGATGAAAATCAGAAATTTAAAAACATGGAAAAGTGAAAGTCTGAATATGGTTACAGATTTAACAGGCATCAGGGGTGAAACAACGTAATAAGCCTTTGTTTAAGATATTTACACAGTAATGTCAGCACAGAGTAAGATTCACAAAAATTGACATAAAACTGGAAGCAGCATGTAATAGAATAGTGTTAATTAGCCTCTGAATAATACAATAAATATTCCAGAGGTCGCATAGGTTTGCTTTTTTACTCAGCACACAGATGCTTATTACAGTTTAGTATTTAGTTGTGATTAATATCCATTCACAAGTCACTGACTCGAGCCCTGATTCAGCAGTATGTCCACATTTAATCACACACTTAACTCTAAAGTATATGCTTTAGCATTTTGTTGGGTTGCAGTATAGACATTATTACTAGTAAATCTATTATTAAATTAATAAATATTTAAATTAGTGAACCTAGTAACATTTGCCACATACATGTTTGGGTTACAACTTCAAAACCAATGTGTATGAGTATTTCAGCTGAAAAAATTAAGACACAAGTACATAATGCAAAAAATAAACAATTGTCCTCATTTGCTACCATTTCATAGAGACATATAGCTCTGATGGTGTCATCAGTACTCATACAGTTTATACATCTGGCATTCCCTGCATCAGACTGTAGGTGCCAGCCTACCTCACGGTGGCGCTGAACATGGTTTATTACATCTTGACACTTTTAGGAGCCTTTTGCTGAGAAAGAGAAATACCAGATTGGACAACAGAAGACTACAATTAATTGTCTACTGATTGGCTTATGGAATCCATAAAGAGAGCTCCGAGTACTGCTACTCTGAATACTCAGTAAATTTCCACATGCCTTTCAGAAGCAAATCAGGAAAATATACTGCTGATCTATAATTATTAGTGCCCTATACATGTATCTATGTATATATACAGCAGTATTGTAAATTATGATCACCTTTTCATGTAACGGTACTTTGCTTATATAAGTATATGAATGTTCTGAAAGATTTGGTCGATATTTTTATGTTTTAATGTCTAAGGGTAAAATTCATCCTTCAGGCACTGCTTTGAGAAAAGGATGAGGATAACATTCAACAAAGCAGAAGCAGTCCCCTGAGAACACCCTGCAACTCCAGAACTGTGTTTGAAATAAGAGGATAGGCATTGTCGTACATATGTTTATAGTTTTCACTCCATACAACATTAGTAAAACCTAGGCGTATGCATTTTCTCTGAATGCATTTGGAGGGGGCAGAGAGGTTGTAATTGGCTTATTTATAATTTTTAAACTAATGCTGGCTATATTTACTATATTTCTGATGCCCACTAACGCAAATTAGATTAGAATTTGTCCCTACTCTCTAAAGAGCTACAACAATGTAGGAAGAGCAGAATGAAAAATAAAAGTGCAGCACCATTTCTGGGATCTGGGGCGTAACGCTTTGCTCCCTGCTACTTTGCCCAGCACCACAAGTACAAAGAAGAAAAAAAAAATCATAAGGTTCAAATAATTCAATAATCAAACTTGGCTCTACCAAGCTATGCAAAACAATCATTACCAAAGTATCGTAGAACAGCTAGACCATAAAAATGAACCTGGCTATGGTTCAAATTAACCCAGCAGTCTTTCACCGTATCATTACATTACTGATGACATTTGTTACAGTAACTGCTAGGAATAATCATCTTTCATTCTTTTAGTTTACACAGAAAATTTCTGATTTACTGTGGTGAAGGATACTACATCAGACTAGTGGTGTTTGTTTCACGGAGGGGTGATCAAGTAAACAAGAAGAAAGAGAAAATGTGAATGCACAGGCTGAAATGTCAGAATCTTTCATGCTCTTTGGTACTTCAAAGCATTATCAGTTTGAGTTTTTTCCAAATATGTAATTAGCTCATACATTTCCATATACACTTTTACATTCTACATGGTATTCTAGACATGTTATTCAATAAACGCTAAAAATAGTAGTGTAAATAGGCAAAACAGTAACTCCTTAGTCTTCCCACATTTTTTAACTGATTAGACAGCATTATAGCTTTCATAGCAGCAATACTATAATTAAGTCTATCAATTTCATTACAACTTCACTGTTTTCACCTGCTCATTCTCCTTCTCCAAAATTATCTGGTCTGATTTTGGTCTGATCCAAAATAGCATCTGGGATGCATGATTATAATTTGGGGCTTATTGTGAATGCTGTTTTTAGAAAGTCCATAAAAAATCTGTTCATCCCTGTGAATTGGGTATATGGGATAAAAGAAAACAAAGACGGGCTCGCACGCAGCTTTGGGGCTGGTCTGCCTTGGGAAGGCTGTTTGTGGTTCCAGTCCCTCACTACCCACGCTGTCCTTGTCGCAGGGCTTTGGAGGTAGCTCAGGTATCAGGTCATCAGCTGGTAGCTGCTCAGAGCACAGGGAGGCAGCTTGCAGCACAGAGCACTGGGAGGCAATGAAAAGAGATGACATGAGAAGAGCCAGTGCTGCTGCTAGCAGAAGAAGATGTCCTGCTCTTCCCACCCACTGCCCGGGCACCTTCTCTTACATGGATTTAGCTGCTTATCCAGCCCCATGGTCAGCCCATTCAGTTCACAGAGCTGGCAGAAAACAAATCCAGAAATAAATGAAAAAATAATTAAGTTAATATCTGCTGGCTTACTGAGGTAAATCTTGGACTTAGAGAGAGAGCAGGACCACACATCCAGGGATGAGGGGGAGGTGGGACAGAGCAG
Organism: Ardeotis arabs; assembly: GCA_011801015.1. NCBI lineage: Eukaryota > Metazoa > Chordata > Aves > Otidiformes > Otididae > Ardeotis > Ardeotis arabs. Next base: position 18,384 of record JAAGAY010129871.1, read on the forward strand.
AACCATCTCATTTTACATCAGCAGGACCAGCGGCTTGAAACAGATGAGGTTGGTGTTCTCCTTTTACTTCACCCCGAATTAAACAAGCACCAATTTCAACAGTAAACCCTTTTGTTAGGTTTTTAAAGTTAAACCGAGTCCTTTAGACAGGACAGCCCTAGAGCTGGGAGTACAATAACCTCGGTGGAAGGGTGAAGGTGATAATTAGGCAGAGGCAGGCCAGGGCCGGGAGTCCCCTGCATCACTGAGCTTAAGGCATTGTCGTAGTTCAGCCCAGATCGGGACCAGACTACGCAGTCTCTCTCTCACTCCCCCCACCCTCCGAGAGAACAGGGGGAGATAATAGAAGAAAAACGGCTCGAGGTTTGAGATAAGGACAGGGAGAAATCCTTAAAGTTACCGTCACGGGCAAAAAC
>JAAGAY010129871.1:19213-59172 GCA_011801015.1 Ardeotis arabs
CCTCCACGGGCCACAGCCTCCTTCAAGCATCCACCTCCCCCGGTGTGGGGTCCTTCACGGTCTCCAAGTGGATCTCTGCTCCTCCGTGGACCTCCATGGGCTGCAGGGGGACAACCCGCTCCACCATGGTCATCACCACAGGCTGCAGGGGAATCTTGGCCAGGAGCCACATTACTCCTCCCTCTCCTTCTGAACTGACCTTGGTGTTTGCAGCTGTTTCTATCAAAAGAAAAGTTTGTTCTTCACAACAGGCTGGCAGACGCCTCTCAGGATCTTTTCACATCATCCATCTCATCTCCTCTCCACTTCTTGCAGCCGGGCCGGGCTGAGTTGGGCCCAGTCGGCCGCCTGGCGAGAGGCCAGAGGGTGAGGCCTGCAAGGCCAGTGAGGCCTGCGCCTCCCCCTCTGTGCCTCTGCCCCCGCTCAGCTTCTTCACATCTTGTCTTCTCTCTTTTTTTCTTGTTTTCTCCTTCTTAAATACGTTATCGCAGAGGCGTTATCACGGGACATTCTGCTACCAATCGGCTCGGCCTTGGCCAGCAGCAGGTCCGCCCTAGGCCCGGCCGAGTCCACTAAACAAAGGGGAGCGACTTCTAGCAGTTTCCTACAGAAGCTTCCACCTTAGGCCCCCCCTCACTAAACAAAACCACAACAGGCATTCACAACCGTATTCCTTCTCTTGACAGAAGACTTAACAAAGATTTAACTTAAAACATCAAAACTTAACAGAAAGGAAAATAGTTACTTTGCATGAATTGGAGACAAGAGCAGAGTCGGGAGAGTTTTCAGCTGAAGCTTTTTGCTAAGTGCCATGAAAAGTGGGAACCGGATCCAGCAGCATCAAACACTCCTTGGAGGAATCCACGTCAGAGTCCTTACACAGTCAGCTACACTTTGATGGGTACAAAGGTCATTTCTCACAGTACTGATACAGTAACAATGTATTTTTTAAAAATTCAAGAACACAAACTAAAAATCAAGTTTCCAGTGAATTATCTTTGCTCAATACTAAGGCTGTCGTTTTTTCTTAAAACATACCTGAATTTTTTCAGCCCCCTAGGCCAGTGCAGCTACTTTGTGTGAATGATTCCTTCTTGTGAAAAACCCTTCTGTGCTCTGTAAGCATAAAAGGAGCTCAGAAGTTATGTCTGGGGAAGTAAATATCTCTTACGAGACTGTCAAAAGAATTTATGTGCAGTTTATGAAATGTGGGTGACATTATAAAACTGCTGTATCACTGAAAGCCTTTATGTATGTGAAATCTGCTATTTCTCGTAGCATTTCTGTCATTTATATCCCAAGCCAGAGACAGTGAATGATTATTACACGTAGAAGACATCCACATAGGTGAGACAGTTGTGAAGCAAAAGGCAGGCTAAGGACCAGGCATGACTTGCTAAAGCAGCTCCCTACCTTTTTCTTCAGAGAGAACATTTGAGGCCGTGAAATTTCCCTGGATAGCTTCCAGATTTTGTTCAGTGACTATCTAAATATACACAAGACAGTCCTGGAAGCAGAGATCAGAACCACATGCCTTGGCTCCCAGCAGAGAGCCCTGAATGGACAGTAAAATCTTCCTTATCTTCTCCTGGAAAGCAGCTGAATTTCGAAAGAAACGCAGTGCAGAGTTTTTCTTCTCTAAAATGACCCATAGCAGTTATAAGGCTTATAATGACTCATGTTTATACCTCCAAGGGCTGAAAATTAGACTTCTTCAGCTGCTAGGGACGGAAGCTACAATATAATAAGCTAGAGCTTAGATACAGCCTGTGAGTTCAGCTCCTGGAGAAAGGCACCTGACTTAACGTCCTTTTGGATCTGGACCCAAGAGTCTTAACAGCATTTCCCCAGCTGCACTTATCTAACATTTTTCCTAAGTCAGCGGCTCCAAAGCTGGTCTTGTTCTTGTACTGCACACAAAGATCATTTTTCTTTAGGCAGTTTGCTCTTGAATTTAATGTTAGATGTTGTAGCATATGGACTCATTTGCAGATAAATTCACAATATCTTATGAAATTCTGGCAATAGAATAACATTCTGCCGTCTGTACTTTGGCCTCAAGAAATCTTCTTGTTCGCTAAGAATAAGTATTATAATGTTAAAATGAATATACTTGTTCTTTCATTCTGTCATTAGAGATTATCATTATGACCTTATGCGAATGTGCTATTTTCCACGTGTCCAGTGATTTACAAGACTCCCTCATGCCTTGAAACAAGCCGTTACATATACAACAAAAGCACTATAGGTCTCCATTCTCAGTCTAATCATGTATTGTTGCATCTCCGTTCTTTCCTGAGGCTTCCTTGTTTTTCAGAAACCTAGGGCTGTAGTTAAAGAAAAACTAATGTACCTGGTGCCTATTTCTCTACAACATACCATGTAAGATGGCAGATGACAGCAATAACACATCATTAAAATCAGAAATATATAGACTCACTTTTAAAGATATTTTGTTCTTTTATTAGTCAGATACTTGTCTGGAAGAGGAAATGAGTAACAGTTCTTTAAAGCATCTTTAACAGTTCTTTGTAGTTCAGATCTAGTCTGACCCAAAGAACTGCTGTCAGCTGCAATGTGCATTATCCAGAGAGAACAGAGCAGACTTCTCTGTTACTCTTTTTTTTTTCTTTTTTTCTCTCAAAAGTGCTCCAAAGGTATTACAGAAGTCCTGATCACATGCTCCAGATGGGAAAGCAGAGGAACACACGATGGCTCACTCTTTACTTATGTGTTTGGTTTTCTGTCCAACAGTGACGGTCCGGCTTGAGTCCTCAGTGGAAGGGACTGGGAAATGCTCCAAAATCCCCCAGTTCAGATGTGCCCAAAGAAGCTCTTATGGCTGCATTTACTTTTAGCATCCTTTGCAGTCCCTACTGACACACTCCTCACACTGATTTGAAAGGGAAATTATATGAATCCGTACTGACACTTTCAATACACTGACCTTATGCTTTTATAAATGTAGCATCTTTAGCCCTTTCATTCCAGCATATTGGCTAGAAACAGGTACTTTGGTGACTTGTCTGTGATAGTGGCTGCCGCTTGAACTCAATAAGGTACTCCAGCAAGTCGTGTGAAAAGGCCGCTGAGAGAAAACACTGAGAAGAAATGAATGGGGTGTACACGAGGCTACTGTACAACAGCATTTGCAAGTGCAATCAACAAGCCTGGAGGAGATATCTGGTCTAGACAGAGTAACAGGGGAATAGATTGTGATGCAAAGTAAAAAGCAAAGCTGACATGAGAGACAGGGAAAGAAACCACTTAGGAGGTGCCCATAGTGCACCTCATTCAGTGCTGAATCTCATCCAGAGCTAGCTCAGGTGGAGCGCCACTTTGCTGGTGGTGGGTGGAATACAGGGCTCCAGGGGTGCTTTGGCTCTAGTCACCACCCTGAGGGTAGCTTTGGAGGGGGACAGTGGCAGCCAGCCTGCTCCATCTTCCCATGGCATGGTGAGAAGACACGTTGCAGTATGGGGAATCCCTGACTTTCACACCAAGCAGCAACTAGGCAAGGTGTGCCAGGAGGCATTGCACTCCACCAAAGCCATCAGGAGTGCCTCAGAGGTGAGTGAAAATGCAGCATAGGTCTCCCCACAGAGAACTGTAAACCAGGCAGTGGCTAATGGAGGATGAGCAGATCAAGCAACAAAGCAAAATCTGAAGATAGATCTAGGATGTGGACAAGGCTGGAAAGGCAAATTCTGGAGCCTGTCAGGGTACTACAGTCTCAAAACAGTGCCGGCTTTGCCACGTAAGCACAGCCCCAAGTCCTCATACTGGCTTTCATCTTTCCTTAAAGTCTGATGTTTTACCAGTAAAGAGAGGAAAGGTGCTACAGGGGTGTATGTATCATCTGCTGCCCTCTAAACACCACTACCAAGAACTGAGCCACCCGGAGGTATCTCCCTGCCTGTAATGCTTGAATCACCAGCTTTTGTCCAACGGAAAAGTAGCTCCAAAGTTGCCCAAGCTTCAAAGTAGCTTGTTTATGACTGCTGCTACCTTAATGAGTGCTTAACTTGTGGAAATGTTAAGCTACACATCTGGGTGGTGATAGGCACTGGGATAACCACAACTTGCTCTAGCAAAAATGCCAGAGATAGAGGGACATACAAGTCTTTCAAAAGTTGTCATTGCCAAGTACAGATGAGCCTGGCAGTACCAGCAGTTAAACAAGATCTCAGGAGGTGAGTTCTAGGTAGAATTACCTACAGGGACTATTGGTATCTCTGTTAAGGAAAAGTCAATGGGGTGGAGAGAAAAGATCTGCCGGAGAACAGAGGAGAGAGAATACTCAGAAGCTGTTGAAGACTCCACTGGCTCCCATTCAGGCTAGGAACTTATCTTCAGAATTTTCAGGTTGACAGAAAAAAGGTTGACATTTTAATGATCTGTGACACAGGTACGCCAAATGGTTCAAAATATGCTACTGTCATGTTTCCTTATATCTATCACAATATGATGTAAATTGGCCTGTTTGTACTGGAACAATGTTAGATATAGGTATCATGAAGGCTTGTCCATTACTAGAATAGACTGCTTTGGGTTTCTTTGCTGGCTGGGTGTTCTGTGCTGCAATATCTTCAGAATACCAGGAGACTTGCTCATAATTCCTGTTTCTAAACAAAAGATTAAAAAAAAAAAAAAAGCCTTAGAGGGATGAAGCAAGAAATCTTACTCAAAAACTAGGTTCACTTCATTTCCAAGGTAGACTGAAGGAAGTACAGCAGCTAGGTATTTCAAAGGTGACAATTAATCATTCTCTAAAATTCTTCAGTGGTCTATCTTCTAAAGAAAGCTGCAATGATAATAAGAAGAGAAAACCAGTTTTGAAAGCAAACACTGGCTTGGGATTAGGAGAATTTGGTAAGGAAGATATCTGTGTGAGCCAAAGGATTTCGGGCAGGGTAGCCAGCAATGAGGAAGATGAAGTCTCCCACGGGATTTAAACTGTTCAACTCAGGTTTTATGCCTTTAACCAAGCTGCACCTGGTAATGCTGATAAGGAATGTAACCTAAGTTAAACATGACATTTACTTTGCTTTCATAAAAATTTCTATTACTTTCACTTAGATTACTTGCTGTAACAGCAACTTTGTATAGACGTACTTTCTCCAAGACAAGAGACCCTTATGATTTGTAATGAGCAATGCCAAAAGGTCAACAGAGTTCAGAACTGACAGCTGCCTCACAGTCATATTTAAAGGGTTCGCTCAGAGCAGTCTTTGCTGTTTTGTGTTCCTCCGCTATTACCAAGGTGGGATGCTGGTGATGGAAGCAGCATCAGCAGCTTGGCAAAGCGGTGGGAAGCACAAGGAAGGAAAAAATGTTGCTACATATCCAGAAGCCCTCTGTCTGGTGCCTTCAAAACCAGAAACCCAGACATTGTCTGTCCGGTGCCCTCAAACCTAGAAACCCAGAAACTCTCTATCTGGTACCTTCAAACCAAGGTGGGCCACAAGACAGCCAGCTAGTTCTGGTGGCAGTGAAGGTCATTTCCTCCTTGAGGACCACAGATGCAAGAGACGTGGCTGGGAGCAAGCTTGATGTCTGGTACGCAGCTGAATCCCACATCACTATCAATAGGAGGCCATGGGGAGAGGGCGGTGTGAGCTGCCCTGGTAGGTAACGCACAGCTCACAGCTTGGTTGCGCCTGATCTAGCAGAATTCTTTGGGTACATTAAAGCACAAAGATGCTTGAGCGATTTACCTGTTCAAGGATGGCAGCTTATCACTGCAAAGATTATATTTGCACAGAAACAGCTGCATTCATAAGAAAAGCTGATGGCCGGTTTCTTAAAAGTGATATAGCTATTTCTGTGGCTTGATTTATTGCCCATATGAGTTAGTTAGCTTCCTGTATGCACTTTTTTTTTCTCTCCAAAGGCTGCAGGAACATCATTATGCAACTGAAGCCTAATGCTTTTTAGTGTGAAGGCTTTAAATTGTTTGAATCTAAATAAATATGGAAAATTGCTATCTCTATTAATCTTTTTTGATATTCCTTATTTTCTGTGTTGAATTTTTCAGACTTTCAGTAAGATAATAGAAAGTACAGTACAGCACTGTCAACTCTTGTGTTTTTATTTTACTTTCCCTAATTTCTTCTTGAGGATCCAGATCATTAAATCAACAGACTGCAAAATAAACATAACTTCCTTTACTAAAAAGTGTTCTAATCCACACTTGCAAAGAACAGCTTGAAAATGTGAAGCAAATGAAACCTAAAGGCTCAGAAGCCAAGTAAAAACCAAACCGCAGATTTTTAAGAGGAAAAAAACCCACATAATTTTTAAACAATCCCATGATTTTTTGAGGCTGACTCATGATTTTGTAATGTTTAAAGTTGGCAATACTGATACCCTGTGATTTAGATGACTAATCACACACTGAAAAGCTAATAATCAAAGTAAGCAGTTTGTGAAGTACCCACAGACTAGAAAATGTGTATATCTCAACTACTCAGCAAAGGCTTATGCATAAATTGACAACAAATAGAATCAGTTTATGTAACTGCTTCACAAAGAGAGAAAAGAGCTAATCAGTTAATCAGTTATTTTATTTGTATCACATAATGCTACCAGCTGCAGTAGTGAGCGTGAAGAGGGAAGCGTATGGAATAGAGAGAAAAACAGGGTAGTGCTTCAGCGATGCATTCACAGGGAACAGGGGAGCATGGATGGAGTTCAGCAAGCAAAATGCAAGAGTAAAATTGACTGAAGGAAAGCTGCAGTTATACTGCACAACAAAAAAGAAAATACCTGGAGGAAGGAGGGAAGCAAGTACAAAAGAAAGTCAGGAGAGAAGTGGTCAGCTGGCTACAGAGAGTTTAAATCTAGGTGCAATGTGCAGTCCATGGAGGATGGCTACGGGAAGGAACAAAGAGAATTAAAGCAGCAGAGGAAACATCATTCAAAGACAGGTGGAGGCAACAGGAGTGAATCCTGGCTTCTTGGTGGGTTTTCTGATTAGATCACTTGTTCATGCACAGTAGTTCTCAGCTGGGCTTTTTCCCATCTTTTATCTTATCTGGTATTAAGCAGACGGCAGAAGGAGGTGTATGTAGCACGTGCTTGGCACCAACTATGTTTCCTAACAAGAAGATGTATTCTTTTCTGAAACTCTGCTCAAAGCAAAATGACATTGATGGAAGATAAACCATGTACACGTATTGATGCTGCTGAAGCAGCTTAGTTCCTTCCAAATAAAAATGGCAAGGAAAGATGATTTGTAATTTTCAGAAGATAAAGATGAACTGAAGAAATACAGGTAATATTGTGGGACTTAATTTGTAGGCTTGCAAAGACAGAAAACAAAACCATTTTGAAAAGAAACACTATACATTTATCTGAATAAGTATTTTCTTAGCTACTTCATTGCAAAATAAAAGAATATGCAGCACTGGCCTACAAGTTTGTATCCTCTTTATATAAAATTTATATCTTCTTTATATAAAATTTATATTCTCTTTATCTAAAATTAAATAGAGTTGTTAGTAGTTTCAGAAAATTCTCCCGCAAAGGTATATTTAATTACAAGTCTGCCAAATGGGAGTTTCATGTTCTTTTGAAGAACCTGATATGGGCAGGATATTACATTGGTAGGATCTTTAGTCTGATCCTGTATGGAAGCTCCTATATCCCTGGGAAGAGAAAAAAGAAGCCATGGTCTGTTTGAAAACGAAGGTCAAATCAAAGCAAGCAAACCCAAGAAATTGGAGTGAACGGAGCAGAATGATCCATCTGTATTAGGGCTTTCTATAGCAGCTGTTACCGACCAACCGTCACCGTAATGTCTAAGGTGCTGCGTAATTGGAGTGGATACCAAAATTCAAGGGGGGATAGCAGACTAAACGGGAAAGACGAAGGCATGCATTTCACAGCTGTCAGCCAGATAGGGAAGATATTCCACTCCTTACACCAGATGGAGAGCGGCTCACATTTTGATGCAGTGAGTGAGGGGGTGACTGAAATGCACGGATTCATTCATGAGCTGCATGTACAACGCAGTTTTTTGAAAATGCTGTAGTAATGCACAGAAGCAGCTGTATGGGGGGTCTATCAGCATAATTAATCCCTTAGTGTAGCAGGCGTAGGGGTCACTGAAACCGAATACTGTTGCAGGACACGTGCCTCACATGCAGAACCTGCCTATTTTGCTTTTACATTTATCTTTAATAAATGCCTCAACATTAACTATGGCACTCTAGCTGCAGGAGACCATTTTCTGGTGATAATTTTCTGCCTCTGTTGACAACATTTCTTAATTGACTGCAAGTGCAAGATTTATTAAAAAATATAAGTATTTATATAGGAAGACATGCAAGCACACAAAGGAAGAAATATTTAAATAAATATGTTGGAGGGGGTTGATAGAAGAGTAAATGACTAAAAGCCATCACAATGTGTCATGCAGAAAAATCGGAGAGCTCTGACATACGTACATTAAATGGACAGAAGTTGCTATAAAGATTCGCAAAGAGCAAACTCACCACGGAATATACTGCCAATGTAGTGACAAAACAGCCCTGTGTATTTTCAAGGGGTGCTTTTAACATTCAGGACATCTCAATGCATTTATTTTACTGAAAGAAATAATTCAAAATATTGATGCAAAACATAAAAAAAATCAAAGTGAAATCAATTGCATTATTCTGCCTTGGTACTTTGAACAGCGTACCCTGCACATTCTACCTGCTCTTACTATTCATACCATTTAATACGTGTTTACGTGATACCATAGCATATTTTTCCACCTAGCTCACTTCTCCCTAGGTGCCCATAAATGAATATACTGATCTAATGGTAGACATTAAATATGACAGTTTGGGGATCTGCCTAGGGGAACTCAAACATTTCTATTTTATTTCACGAACACTTTGCAAGCTTGTACCCTTGTTTACAGTTTTTATTGCAATCTTGCATCATTTGTTTTGTTTCAAGGAAAAGAGATACTGATATATGAGAGGTATAGTTTGCATGTGCTTCTCTCTTGTATTTTGCCTAAGAAAAAGTCTGATTAACGTAATAATGCCTTTGCCAGGAGCCTGCCAGTCCCCAACTGAAACTGTCACAGCCCCGGCAGACTGAAACAGCAGTCCAGAATAGGCAGCACGGGGGAAATAGAAAGGAATTGTGCGCAAGCTGTTGGGAGAATAGAGTCTCAACATGGCTCTGGAGGGCAAGAGGATCCACACCTCAGAGCTCAGCCCTCCAGAGAAGACCTCAGCCTTGGCCTCTGTATCCTCCACAGTCTTTGAGGGCTGCCAAGGGTCAAGCCAGGGCATCCAAAGGTTTGGACAGAAGTCAGGGAGTCCCGGAAGACCAAGATCTCAGCGCTAGAGGGCTGGTTACAAGGAGAGATCAGGACAGCAGTGAATGCCACCGCTCCAGTAACAGCAGTCCAACAGCACAGCTCGGTGCAGCAAGCTCTGGAGTCATCCTGCAGAGGAGAGGCTCCCACTAATGCTCTGAAACCCCACCAGAACCTCCTTTACCCCAGGGAACGGCTCTGCCCTTACCATCATTAGCTCATTGTAGCTGTGTATCTCTACCTGACCAATTTCTTTCTTCCCTCAAAAACTGCAAGATGTGGATGCAGAATAACAATAAAATCCAAAAATTGGCAGTGCTTTATGCATGAACATGAATTCTTGTATTTCAGCCTGCATAACACCTGACAAAAAGCTGCATGGTATCCACCAGCACCTCCTCCTCGTTTCACTCCCCATGCTCACATCTCTGCATTCTATGCAGCCTCTCAAATGACCACTGAGGCCTCTGTAAGTAGAGTCCTTTGCTGAAGACCTGTTAGGCTTACACAGACCTGCAATTTTTGCTATAGAAAGAAAGAAATAACAGGCAGCCGTTGCACAGTACTGGTAGGGTACATTTGATCACAGAGAACTGCCAGGATATAACCCTTAACTCCTCCACTGACAATGATGCAGTTAGATCCCCTGACGCACAACTAACAGATTGTTCAGAAGAAAGTGACTGTGCCCCCAAGGAAAACCTAAAAGCAGACAGCCAGCATTGCTGCAACGCAAAAGCTCTGGGCCAAGGTCTGCGGCAGGTGAGCTCGTCTCGTAGCAGTGGTGGACCCGGGGATAAGACCAGGCTGTGGGCAGGAGCCTGTCAGGCAGACAGCAGGGACCATGAACGGCCACAGAGAGCTGCCACAGAGTCTGGGAGCAGCAAAAAGCCAAACTACCACAACCGCATAGGTGCTGCAGATATAGCGGATGGGATTCATATGATTCATATTCATGGTCTCCGTAGGCAACAGAAAGAAGCAGGCGCCCTAAGAGAGCGATCCAGATGGGTTTCTATGGCAGACAGATGAGCCATCTCTGAAAGCCTGTTCTCTCCATTGACTGCAAAGGCTGACTACGCAGGAACCACAGTGGTGTACTCTGCAGCTCAAAATAAATGAAAATGATTTCATCAAAGTTAGATGAACTCTATTTCTTAAATATACACTTCATGTTGGACTTCTATGCCTCCGGAATTTAAAAACAAATTACTTATTTCTACTGATTTAAATGCTACTGTCACCTGCCAGTCACTTTTGTATTTTGCTTCCTTTATATTACATGATGAAAGGCATGGAAGATTTTTATTATAATATTTACATTTATAAATATATTTACACACATTTATTTAGCCTACATATGCACACATGAATGTGAAATTTTTTAAAATTTCATTGCCAGTCTTCACTGTCAAGTATAATTGTTTTAAAAAAAATTCACATGAATATTTACATTTGAAAACGTGCTACTAGAGATTTATAGCATACTTTTAACATGCTGTATCTCAAATGCATATAATCATACTCATCTCATTATTGCTTTTTTCAATAGACTTTAGCATAATCCATTTCATATTTTGCTGGGCTTTTCTGCAGCCTTTGAAAGAGCAATCAATTTGCAGTGATTTCAAGGGGCTTTGGACTGGACTTTGTATTATCCTGTTAAGAGAGGTACTCAGGTTTACTTCTCTTTTAGAACTCTCCCTAGGTTGGGAGCAAGAGTAGTAACATTGTCACACTGAGAAACGCCATACACCTCACCTGAGAGGCAAAATGTGCCTCTTGAATGGATGTGTTTAGACACGTAACATGCACATTTGGAAAGAAAACTGTCATCATCATAAAAGTCACAGGTTGGAAGCAAAGCATAGCGACTGTGGTGGCTAACCTCCCCCTTATTATCTACTTCATCCTGCTGTATCATCCCTTTCTACCTAGGCTGATGTTCATATTGAAAGCTCTACATGGACAGTTGTGGCTAAATCCCCAAGTCCCACACCAAAGCTCATCTTAATTTAACTTAATTTCCAGCCATAGGTTCTTGCTGTGCCTTTGCCTGCAAGGCAGAAAAGCATGCTCCTGTCAGATCCCTTCACTCTCCTCAAGGACTTCTGTTCAGTGATTTGGGGGCCCCTCCACCTCCCCTTCTACACAAACAGATGTTGCTCCTGGCATGCCCCCTCTCACAGAGGTCTGCACCTCTGCTGCTGCAGAGGGGCCCCCTGGGATCTCCATCCAGTACCTCCACATCTGTGGGGAAATGGCACCAGTGCTCTGATGGCCACCCCACTCATTAGGGATGAAGTTTCATCTCAGCTTCTGCCTGATACTCCTCCCTTGTAGGCCTTCATTCTTCATTCTCAGTTCATTATATTGCACTTAGATTAATTGAAACAAAATTTTGAACAGAAACTATTCAGAGAAGAATTCACATCATTTCACAGCATCTATGTGCCTTTCTCACACTTTACCAGCCATATTTTCATATAGACCATTGCCAAAAGTACTGAGCAGCTTTCAGTCAATAACCAGTCTCCGTAGATCCTCTCTAGGAAAAGGCACGGTCAAACCTGTAAACAAGACAGTTGTTTATTCCTCCTAACACAGCTGTAGGTTTTAATCAAAATACCCTGTGATACCAAGCCAAATACTTTGGAGGAATAAAATTGCTTCTGTATCCACACAGTTGTTTCCATCAATCGATCTATAATCCTTTCAAAGAAAGATAAAAGGTTTATTTGACAAGTCTTCCTTGCTATCAAACCATATTGACTGGCATTATTTATATTTGTTAACCTATCCTTTCTGTTGGCTCCTCCAAGCTAACTCTTCCAGTATTATACTGGAATCTGGATTCATGCAAGGGGTGGTTTCTAGGTCAAATTTTCTACCCTTTTTTGACATTTGAACTGCATTAGCACTTTTCCAAGTCTCTGAAATTTTCTTAGCTCTCCAGGATTCACACTAGTGGTTCAGAAGCTGCCTCAGCTATTTTCTCCATAACTCTCGTTGGGGAAAATTACCCAGAACTGACAACCTGGAAAAGCTTGGACGATTTCCACAATCCAAGGCAAACTTACAGCTTTCACAGAGAGCTGTCTGCCTTTTGCTGAGCCAACAAAGAGAGCTCAGCCACTTCTGCCACAGAAAGGGAGAGCTGGGGCTGGAAAACAGGGAGCGCCCTGAAGAGTCAAGGTTGTTGTAACCATTGCTGCTGTTCCTGTGCACGTCTCCTCGACAGGGAATGCACACATTTATTACCATTTTGCCAGTTTCTTCTAAATACATTATTATTATTATTATTGTTGTTGTTGTTGTTGTTGTTGTTGTTATTGTTATTATTATTATTTAGTTCAGTAATTATGAGTCAAAAATATTCAAGAATTTGCTACAGCTTCATTGTTACCTGTCTGCCCAGGTCGAGCAGAAGGTGCACACTTCCAGATAGGTTTCTTAAGGTGAACTGCTGCTGGTAATAGAACTGCTACCACACCTAAATAACCATAAATTCAATGGGAGAAAATGAGGAAACCTAACTAAAGCTCCAGTAGGAGAAAAAAAGGAGAAAGAATTCAGATTTTATCCTAGCAACAAGGAGGAAATCAAAGGACAATGGTTTGTCTTTTGTCTTTTAAATGCAGTATTTTGTCTGTCAGATTCATTCATCTTATACAAAGAAGAGTAATAGTATACATTTCCAAGATAAAATCAATTATGCATTATCTTAGAGTTGTACAATCTCATTCTCCATAGAGGCCTTAATATGACTTACATGTAGCATAATTCTTATTCCAGATTTCTGAACAAAGCTAAATTTCACTGACAGTTCATTGTACAAATTCCAATTTATGGTCAGTTTTTCCAGTATTCTCAGAGAGTATAAAATTGCAAAGGCCATCTCTACTTGAACTAGAATATGAATTTTGAAATATAATGAAAATAAAGGAGCAAATTAAGAGACTCGTTTGATTCAATTCATTACCTCTGAGCACTTTTGCTTAAAATACTCTCCTATATTTTATGTCAGTTTTTTAAATGAGTGAAAAAAGGCTTTGTTCCTCAAAAACTCCCGAACTGTGGCCAAGTTAGCCACACTTTAATTAGTTTCCTAATTTATCTCCATTATGAAATAAAACAGGGAAATAACTCTTGTTTCTGTATTCCACTAAAATGCTTCTTTACAAGTTAAAGACTATTTTGTTATCATGGTATTCCAAGTTCTAAGCAATCTATTTTTGTAAAAGCTAAAAATAATATATCATACTTTAGATTATCTTCATTTGCCAAGTTTTGGCAGAACTCACAAAGGTACAGCAGAAGTTGCTGGAAAATTTGCAGGGTTTACAATGCTTAGCCCATTTTCAAAGGAAAAGATGATCCCTCATCAGTTCATTTCCATTTCCAAGAAGATTTTTTCAGAAACAGCACACTTTTTTTTTTTTTTGCACAAGGCATTTCAGGCAGTTGAATTTGAGCTTTTTCTTGACTATGCAAGCTGTGACCATATTGTCTTTCAAGAGTGCTCTCACTGGCAAGACCATGGCCAGCCCATAAAACATTTCACTCATCCACTCTGAACAGATCTATTCCCATTAAGTCATTCTTGTGACATCTCTTACACAAGTAAGGAATGGAAGGACAGCTGCCAGTTACTAGGAAAGTGAGCCTCCGTGCAGCAGGGCAAAAGATATTTTGAAAGTGTGAAGTATCAATAGTTAAGTTCCTAACCCAGACAAAATTTTGCTTTGAGAGCATGGACAATGTAAAGTACAGTCATTCAGTGTTTCCAGGGTTTTATTTCTAAAAGGAACTGCCACCAAAAAGACCTGAACCATAACCATTCATTCTATTGACAGAACAGCTGAATGGTGTGCATACAGAAGAAATGTGCAATCTTAGGCAGGAATGAGAGATGTGTCAAACCACCTATGTGAACTGTGCTTTCTTAACAGTAAACCTGAATTTCTAACTAATTAAATATTTTCCAGAAAGTCCTCAGTGAGAGTACTTTATGGGGAGAAATACATCCAAAACAGTGTAGCATGTAAGGAATGATCAGAAGAGCATTAATTGCAATGAACAGTGGAGAGTAATGAAAATACTCTCAAGTCTACTTGATGTGGGAGTATCTGATAAGAAGGAGTGACATGTACCCAGCAATCCCTGCAAGATGCAAAATAGATTATTTATGCAAAAGAATCTGGCAGAGCCTGATAATCATAACAACCACATGACTTCTCAAGTTGTCTGCACTGAAATGTGATTGTCCAAGCTGAAGAGCAAGACTATGTTCTGACCATGGCCATTAGGAAGGCACTACCTTAAGGTGAATACACTCAAGCCCAGCCGCTTGCTGCCAGCCCTGTGCATAACAAGAGATGCTCCCTCTCCTCTCTTCCCTGGTTTGGCTGCCAGATTCCTGGACAGAGCCACCACCATGCTTGCACCATTTGCTGCCTCTCTGCCTCTCGTGTCCCTCACTGGACATGGATCAAGCACACATTTAGAATAATTTCCCTAATAAGCAATTCTGTATTTTGCATAACCGTGATATTATACATTTACGGCTCACTGAGTGCTATACGTTTTATTGGCAGATAAGGAGACAAAATGGGAGACTCATTTATGGGCTCAGGTGCTGCAAGACTCAATGCTGCACTGTTTGCCTACTGCAACCAGGAAAACTCTGTTAGAGACCTAGGAGTGCATCTTCTCTATAAAACTGCAGAAAACAAGTGCATAAAATGGGAATCATGAGACTGCTGGAGTGAGCAGGGGTACTGCCTTGGCAATGGAAAAAATTGAGGGAACAATGTGACCTGAAGCCTAATTCTCTTAGGCACTCAATTTCAGGCTGCTAGACTTCCCCAGCTGGAATTTTCTTCCATACATGGGTGCCTATGGCAGCTCTTTCCCACAAGATACAGCTGGAATACTTCAGACTCTGACAAGAAGTGAGAAAATGGAATTTCAGTTATTGCCATAGTTGACTAGATTCAAACAACCAGCATCTTCTTTCTGGAATTATCTTTCTTTTTTTTTTTTTTTTTTAACCAGAGAAGGACAAATACACAGAATGGGATAGTTGAATGTTAATTCTTCCTGTAGTGCGCATGGAGCTATTTCAGTGAGCGCTGAGCACTGAGCATTCACAATCGCAGAGACATCACTGGCATTCCCTTGCTCAGACAAGCATCCCCAACAACAAGCTTTAGCATCTATTTTTTCTCTCTCTTGCCCCATTAAGATTTAATTATTTTTGCCAAAGGAGAAACTCCAAAAGACTTCCTCTACGAGAAAGAACTACAACACTCAGACCAATTGCTGGTAAACTGGAAGACGGGAGGCTGAGCCCCTTCAGACAGGAGAGGGAACTAAACACTGCTCCATCTAGCTCAGAATGCTGCAGCTGTTTTATTGCTAGAAAGGGGGTTTGCTCTCTGGTATGCCTTCTTTTTGCAGAGTACTAGTGGGAAAGCAATTTCTTAGAATGAACCCCACAGGTAAATGAGTGTATATTTTAGAAATTCTAGGTTTTACGTAGGAGATCTCAGCTGCTGCAAAATAACTTCCTATTTCTATCACATCTCCTTGAGGTAAGGAGCAATTTGGGCTTTGATAAAAAGGAACTGTCTGTGAAGAGCATAGCTGGAGCATAGTTTTGTGGGGACTGCTGCTCACAATACAAACAGGGGAAGGAAGAGGGTAGTGCAGAAATCAAACCCAGCAACTCTAGGAATCAAAATTACGTAGCGGTTGTTCTCCCTTCCCCTGAGAGGCTGCCTCCATCAGCACAAGGCTGTGTCCGTTCAGCAAATTAATGAAAGGAGCCAGGACCTTCTGATTCCCATTAGATTTCCTCAGTAGGTTGGAGTTTTTCTTTTACTGTTCGTGGGTTTTTTTAATCTCCATGAGAGTTTTTCTGTAGTCAGTGATTAGGTAGGATAAGTGCACTCCTTGCTTGACTTCATCTAGACTCTGATGAAGTAGCCCAGTCTCATCATCTGCTGTGCTTTTGCCTACACACAAACTAGTTAGCATTTCTACTGTGGTATCATGCAGTACTCTATAAAGGAAGAGTAAGTGGTACCATTTATCAACAGCAATCAAACTGTACTTTACAAATCTTCTAGAATATATAGCAAACATAAGTCAGAAAAAAATCAGCTAAGAAGTATATTTACACATACTCTCGGTTAAATCTACAGTGGTAAATCCCACTCTGAACTAATTTCCTTATTTGAAGCTTAAGAAAATAGCATACAATCCACAGGATATCATACATTCATTGACTGGATAATGGCTAGAGAGAAGATAGCTCACACAGAAATAGATGAGAAGTAGTGGTGAATTCTGCAGCAGATACCTTAGCATGTCTATATATATATTTATACGTATATACACACTTACACAGTCTAGTAGCTGTAGCTAACTGCACTCACTAAATTATCCTGAAAAAGCTCCAGGCTACCTAGCTAGAGTTTAACAAGGCAAAGCTAACCTCTAGGGACATGGTTTAGTGGTGGACCTGGCAGTGTTAGGTTAACAGTTGGACTCTATGATCTTAAAGGTCTTTTCCAACCTAAATGATTCTGTGCTTCTAGCTCTGCAAACATGTCATTAAATTCTGCCAGGTAAGCAATCAGAAACCACAACAGTTGAGTTAGATTACATTATTTGAACACGTGGTGCAGCCTGACCACTTACGACAAATTCAGCAAGTCACTTTTCTATTAAAACTCACTGGACATCTACAAAAAAAAAAAAAGGCTATGTTTCTTTAAGTGTTTAAAAAGAAACTGTCATTTGAAAACTCTTGTCTTTCAGGTATTTTTTGCCTTTGGTGTTTGTTTAGGATCATGTCTTTCATGTTTACTTAGAATAAACAAAAGTTTATATCACACTAGTTTAGCATAGTATAAGGATTGGTTGTTAAAGAAAAAGTAAGATTCTAACAAGATATCAAAGGTTTATCAAAACTTGGCAGCATGACACAGATTGCAAAGCAGGGTCATTGTACATATGATCAAATTTTGCACTGCTTTATAAAAAATCAGCAAGGCTCATCAAGAAGTCAGCTAAACTCCCATACAGCTCGAGTTACTCATTTCAATCTATTTCAACTGCATTAAAATAATACTAGTATCAGCGTGCACCAGTTACAGCCTAAGCAGAGCTTTATTTCAGAAGGTGCTGCAACGGTCAAAGTGCATGGCTCACAGAAGGAGTTCATAGCCTGTGCAGCCCTCAGACAGCACTTCAAGAAATCCACAGTAAATAGAAAGCAATAGCAGTATCTATCGGATATCTATCCCTATCGGATTTAGAACTTAGAAGGAGTAAGACTGGCTGTAGCCAGCCATTAAAGATAGATACATTTCTGGCTTTGCGATGCAAAGTTCTTACTTGGCTAGTGCAAACAGAAAACACACTAACTGCAACAGACAGCTACCAGCAAGGCACATGAGATGCACTCGAGACTTTCAGTGGGCTGCAGAGTACAGATCTGCTCTCCCCCACCTTGCCCAGGTCCTTCCCACCTCCTCGCTCTGTGTCCTGCTGTGCTGGTGGAGGAGCTGGATCCCCACATTGGTTTGCCCCACACTTACCGTTAAAAAAATGGGTTTTCTATTCCCCAGTGGTGCCCCAAAGCGGCTCCTCAATGCAAGTGAAGCCGAGGAGTCTGGCGCAGGGTGAGCTGCACACTGGCAGAGTCAGCTGCAATTCACCATCCCCTAGAAAAGGCCTGTAATAATACTGAAATTGCCATGAAAAACAGATAAAAATCTGCTCCAAGCACACAAAGCTAGCTAATCTTAAGTAAAACATTTCATAGATTTGACACATCCTGGCAACCCAACAGATCTGTTGGAAATCAAAACCCGCAGCTTCTGTGTTTCTCCTCATTTCACTGCTCAGACACAAAACTCAATAGCTTTTCTTCAGTACATGTCGCAAGGCAACTCTTCATTTTAAGGCCGTTTAAAGTCTCCTCCTCCATCCGCTACCCAGTGAAACAAGCATTTCGCCTTTCTAGTCAGCAACATGCTAGCTAAGATGACCTATCACATCTCATCAGAGCCACCCAAACCTCCCTCAGAGCCGGTCACCCCTCGCTGTTGGGGTGTCCATGTCCCCCGAGCTCCCGATGCTGGGTGCCCAGTGACACCGCACCGGGCCTCCGGCTCCCTCTCCAGGCACACACGGCTCCACTGCAGATCCCGCGCCAGCCCTCAGCAAGATGCTGTGGGCAGCCTCAAGCATCTCAAGAGGAGCCAGAATATGCTGGCAGCTGGATTGAGCCCTTCACAGTTACCCGTGCAATGTATGCAGAGCCCTCGCCTTCCACATGTCTCAAACCTGCCACCTGCAAGTTTTCGCTGATGCTCCCTTGTTCCCACATGGGAAGAAAGAGGTTTTCCTTGTTCACCTTTTTCCTATCACTTGTGACTTTTAGATCTCTCCCAGCTGTTTGTTTCCCAGCCTGACCTGTTCCAGGCTATTGCAGATCTTTCTCCACTCTCCTTCCTCTTTGCTATGATTTTTCCACTTCTATTAAATCTTTTTCAGATGACCAGCTTTAAGAAAATCAAAACATCTGCTTGTTTTTAATCAGTGATATATTAGCTGTAGCCTTTGAGTAACTCCAGGCTTGATTACTATTTATTTTTATTTTTAAAAGGAATGGGTGACTAATGGGCTTAGTTTTCTCTATAATTTGGATCTTTGGTGAATTTCTTTGGTGGATTTGAATACAACAGGAGAAGTAAATAAGCAGATCTGTAGTTGAAGCTCATGACATGCGCATCAGAGGGAAAAGGTTCTTTGTACTGGACATGGGGATAAGTAATATCCATGTCCATAGTCCTGGAAACCAGTTGATTTTGCCTGAAATTTAGAATATCACAGTAAACAGAATCATAGAATGGTTTGAGTTGGAAGGGAACTTAAAGATTATCTAGTTCCAATCCCCCTGCCACGGTAGGGACACCTTCCACTAGATCAGGTTGCTCAAGAAAGTTAGTGAGAAACTACCAGGAAGATAGTTCAGCAGCCTAATCAAACTGAGATAGGCATCCATGCTCGATTGTGAATAACAGTGGAGTCGTCAGTTCTTGTGGAACTGTTCCTGAAAACTTTTACTCCCCTGGTCAGAAAAGGTATAATTTGACCTTGGAAGGTAACTAACACATAAACCATATCCGCATGAAGCTACGCTGAAGAAAAAGCACTTTAGCAGCATCATGAGGTAAACTAGGCTGGTCAACCACACAAGAAATGTCATTCAATCCTCAAGATGTTATTATAAGGAAAAGACGTTATTATAAGGAAAAATTTTTTTACAATGAGGGTCATGGAACACTGGAACAGGTTGCCCAGAGAGGTGGTGGATGCCCCATCCTTGAAAACATTCACAGCCAGGTTGGATGGGGCTCTGAGCAACCTGATCTGGTTGGAGATGTCCCTGCTCCTTGTAGGGTGTTAGGACTAGGTGACCTTTGAAGGTCCCTTCCAACTGAAACCATTCTATGATTCTATGTTTTTCAATCCAAAACCACATGCTGTAGCCAAGGACTAAGAGGAGAGATGAAGACAGCAACCAGCCCCCTCTTCAATATTTGTTGAGCAGTGGAGCTGGCAATCAGATACAAGGCAATTATTGATGTGCAAACAGCACTTTGTACCCAGTTTTAATTTATACATTTAAATAGAGAACATAGATTCTACTAAATTCATTATGTTGCATACCCTACCCCTGCAACAAAAAAAAATTACTCTTACAAAATAAATTCATTTGATCCCACTATGGAGGTTCAGTACCATGCTCGCCAAAAGCAAATACAATACAGTTTCCCTGTCCCCAGTTTTAGTTGGTGCCCTTCTTTCTAAAGAAGCACAATGCTACAATGTTTGAAATTGAAAGCATGGTTTTAGAGGTCATTATGTTTGCAGCTGTTCTACTCCAGAGAAACCACAGCATTTGGTAGTTATGTAGGTAAGCATCTAAGACAAGAACGTTTGAAATAGTAAGATTTTCATCTAGGTCAGCAAAAGTGGCTACAAAACAAATATTACAAAATAAAACAATGGAATAAAGAAGATATAGCTTTCCAGATTACAGCTACCTTATATTCAACCAAATATATTTAAACTGCTAGGCTTGGAAAAGGTCATGGTCTTTATCAGTACTCACTTTATATAGGATGACATGTATCTTCCTCCTCATAAGGACAGGTGTTTACATTTTGGGCACAGCCTGTGAATGGAGGGCTCTGGAGTAACTTAATTGCTTCTATCACTGCAAAGAGAAGTAGCCCTAATGGCCAATAGTTTACTTACAAAGCAGATCAGGAACTGAGAGCCATTAAAACCAATACCCCTCAGTATTTCAAAGCTGATGAATCTATAATCTAAAGAAAACAATAAGCTTCACCCAATCTGAGGCACCTTTCTGGAAAACATGGGCTTGGGTTCATTTCCTGTGGTATATTCAAGTTGCTTTCCATGGAAATTCTGTTTTGCAACCCTAATTCCTCCAGAAACACTTCTGATGTCAAAAATGTATTCTTAAAGTATACGAGATAAATAACTTAAATTGCATTTTGTACTGCACCCATCACATCTTCACTTTCACTATTCATTTTTCATCACCGTATGATTACAATGTGTAATTAGAAACCGAAGTCAACGCCTAGAAAGCAGATGGCTTAAACAGGATTGGTAAATGATGCTGTGATGAGGTTGGGGATGAACTTTTCATCCAGATTTTTAGATATACCTTTAATAATAAACAGAGGCTACAGAAATATTAACCAACAAAGAACGACACACAAAGAGAATGGAACCTATAGAGCTGCACAAGTTCTACTGTATGTATATTGCATAATGCTTAATTTTGTTTGCAGCTAACGTAGTTTATCACCCACTCTACCATCGGATACCGTAACCCAAAATTGTATTTCAGGTCCTGCTCTCCTACTTGCAGCACCGTTACTTAATTAAATATTAACAAATAAAAAACCCTACACTTAGTGTAGTTCAAGTATTTTCCGACTGACAGTGACGTGTTGATTCTTTCAAGGTAATAAAACTAAATTAAATTTCAATAGCACATCCACACCTAAAGCGGCCTTAAGGCTTACGGCTTTTCCTTTCTCGAGTTGTAAGCTCAGGGGGACAAAAAAAAAATCTCACAGGAGAAAATTATTATCGTTTTGTAAGATTATTCAGTCCATTAAAATAAATTAAAAAAAAAAAAAAGATGTATAGATAACGAAACCCACAGACCCGTATTTTCTCGTTCCCCAAGCAAACACTTTCCGGGAGGCACCGCTAGGGGGCACCGCCGCCACGCGCCTGGCGCGCGGCCCGCGCCGCCGCCGTTCTTCCCGCCAACGCTACCGGCTGCAGCGGCCCCGCTCCGCGCGCCGCCGGGTGCCGGCAGCCACGGGGCGGCCTGGAAAGCTGCGCCGCGCCCCAGAGCCAAGGAGCGTTCTGGAACGCGCGTCGGTGCGCTGGGTCTTCTGCCAAACCGTCCAGGCGCGGCCTCAGGGACAAGTCATTCCCCTTGGGGCCACCACCGGCCGCTTCTGCCCGGCCGGCCTGGGCCTTCCCGCCTCAGCAGCAACCCACGTGGGCGTGGAGCCGTTCGGGCTGTCGCTGCACATCAGACAGGCGAGGAAGGAGAGTTTGAGGAGATTTCTGGAGTGCCGCTGCGAGGGGAGACACAAGCACCGCCTGGGAGCAATGCCCTCCCTCATCGTGGTGTCCCCACCCCACAGGCAGTCTCACAGGTGGACCCCCCGTGGCGGTGAGGCCCGAGTACGGCTCTGTATCCTCAGCCCGCTGCCCTCCCCAGAGCCACAGGCAGCTGCCCTGGCAGCGCAGGGCGGCCCCCGCCCCGCCCGCGTCCCGGCCTTGCGCAGTGCCGCAGGCGCCCGCCGGGAGCTGCGCTGGCTGAGGGCGGGGTAGTTGCGCTCCTGCTTCAGGGGACGCGAAACCCTAGGGAGAGGAGCGTAGAGCGACGGGGGAATACGATAGAAATGCAGAAGGCCCCACCCCAAAAAGAAAGAGAGGAAAAACGGAATGGGTTTTAATTTTTTTTTGCGGTGCGCACATAAATAAAGAATAAAACCAAGGTCACGAGCAGCTTTTAATTTAATTAAGTGTAGCAATGTAGCATGAAACAAGCAAGCACGGGGACACATGCTGCATGTTAACAACCACACTGTGGAAACCTGTTTTATTGTATTCAACTTTGCCATCAGACACTGCAAAGGCTTATAACAATCCTTTTGCTCCTTACATGCAAGGTACAGGAAAAGAGACAAATCTGTAATTGAATCACCTAGTCATTCATTCACCAAGTAGGACGGACGGAACCTGTTGGAAACGCATATAAGCGATCAGATTAAAAAAAGAACTGAGCTTGTTCCGGATAATCAGCATAGCAATATAGGTAATCAGAAGTCCACTGAGCAGAAAATGCAACATATTACTGTACTGAACCCTCCTGCACACAACCCAAGAAATGCGATACCACAATGGAAAAAAGGAAATGTCACATAACTACGAAAAATGAATTAAAGCAATGAGCCTAATTAATACCCAGTGCCTCCTGGGTCAAAACAATAAAATCAGCAATGCAGTCAGACAGGTTTTGTACTGCATTAAAATAAATAAATAAAGCATAAAGGTGTATCTTTTGGGAAGGTTGTTTAACTTTTGTTTCAAAATTTGCAAATGGAAACACGGTAAAAGTATATAGTACATTCACAGTGAATCGGAGATATCTGAGACACATCAGACCTACAGAGCTGACCGCACATACATGTGCTCCACAGAGCTGACCCGTGCATGAGCAGGGATCATGTCTGGAGGACAGTGCTATTGTTAAATTAATGCTCTAGGGGTATCCAAGGGGTACTTTGAACATAGCAATTCATCTGACAAGCAGGTACTTGTTACTCTGCCATAATTCAGGCTCATTGCATTATGTACTCACATCCTGTCCTTGGCTTGATGAAACCTAATTGATGAAACAACAGGAGCTGAATTTCATGGAAAAAAAAAATGGATTATCCCCAGTGAAAGCTTCACTCAGGTGGCCCTGAGGAGTGTTCACTGGGGAGACGCAAGGAATAGGACATCGACACACTGGCAGCTATTTGTCCAGGTGTCTGTGAAAGGAGGTAAAAAAATTAGGAGACAGGAAGAAAAAGCTAATAACCTGGACCTGAAAGGACACAGACAAGGCCTTACAAAGCACAGAAAGCTAGCTGGGAAATACGCTGCCATTGCTTGTACAGCATTCAAGGAACTCAGGTTTTGGCTTTATTCCACAACGCTAAGCAATGCAGTACCTCTACTCCAAAAGACTGCCCAGACACCTCAAATCAACAACATTCAAGACGGAGCATTTTAGGCTTCCTACACCATATCCAAATAAATGTTACCTAAGGACGGGTCCCACATAAGCCAGCACATTAAAGCAACCTACTGGAGATTAGGGAGATGGTTGAATTTTAGTATTTATTTTTCTCTGGAGTTCAGGAGCTTTCCAGCCAACAGTGGGACGGAATTTCTTTCTCTTTGGGGACCAAAGCACAAAGCCGTGAGCCCTGAAGCTGCATTAGGAAATACTTTTTTCCTTTCAAAAATTGCAGAAGTATGTCCTTTCTTTCAGAAAATGCCCAGAGAAATCCTGCTTGGTAGTGGCAAGATGTGGGTTCCAGAAAATACTCCTACGAATTCCCCCTATAAATATGGCCACTTCAGCACTTAGGAGCAGGTGGAGCCTTACCAACAGAAACTCTTTATCTTCTAGGACTTTTTTGGATTCTACACCTGTCTCCTGCCTACAGTTCTTTGAAGATTTAGCTCTTTACATGTATCCTTTGTAGTCAGGGCTACACTAAGAAAAGAGCTGCCTTATAAATCTGTAATTCCATCTACTGGGAGCATCTCAAAACACTCTAAACACACTGGAGTACCAAACTCAGTGTGCACTGGTATTTAATTGCCATCAGTATCTCAGCAAGCACAAAACCTTTCCCAGTCTTCTGTGCCTCGATTTCCCTGCAGTAGCATTCCCCTAGCTCACTGTACTGGTAGCGTGGGGCCTGGATGATGCTCAGGTATCACCTGAAATGGCCACAAGAAAGTACAGAAAAGCTTAGAAACCCCTGCAGGAAAGAAAATTGAGTCATCTTCTCAGTTGCACCACCCCAAAGGCGGTGTGACTGAAGCTGAAGACCTGGAGCCATTCACTCTTGAGGTAAGGACAGCCTGAGGGACAGGGTCACCTCTTAATAAAAGGGGCATCTAAGTTTTCTCCCCTCAAAAAAGTACAGGGCTGCATCAGAGCACATTTCAAGGGGTGCTGCTACAGGCAAGCACTGTGGATGTGCAGCAACGATAATCCCGATCTACTTCTGAGAGCTGCACACAGCAGTGTAGACACAACCAAAACCACTTGTGTTAGAAATACTGGCATTTAAAACTGAGCTCCACACTTTGGTTTGTTTTACAGTAGAAATGGGGCAATATTACTTTAGCACAATCAAATCAAATCAAATCAAAACTATTCCTATTCAGAACCAGTAAAATATTTTTTGCCCTAGCCTGTAGAAATTAAGTGTTAATTTGACTTGCCTGTCAGCAGTGAACACTGAATTACAGTAAATCTTCTCTCAGCCTAATAAACACTTTTTGTAGATACCAAGTCAGCTTGTATGATGTTGGAGAACTCATTCCTGCATCCCACCAGCTTTAGTCTATCTAACATGGTCTGCATTCTTGGTTAGTGTTTATTTCCCCACTGCTTTGCTCTATGTTGGTTCACAGAGAAAAGGCACCAGCTTACCTGAGCGACCAAGATGGTCTTACATGGGAAACAGAGTTCAGCATTACAGGATGAAGTGACGATTTGGCTTTCTCAGAATTGTGCCTCAAACTCAGCTGAAGTGACAAAAAACAAGTTAACACATACCATAGGAGCCGATGCCTAGTAGCAGAGTGTATCCACCCAACTGGTAGAGAATAATGCCAGCATTAACCAACTGTGCTGCCCACACTCATATCTACCAGCAGTGGAGGAGGAAGCCTACGAGATGAGCTCAAAAGTACAGAAACAAGAGCCTAAAAATGGGAGGACAAGCCAGGAGTGGGGTGAGCACAGCCTGTCCCCACACTCACAACACCGAATGGAGCAACCTACAGACTTGAAGACACCGTGGGCTCAACCCTTCTAACACAGTGGCAGCCACCAGCCGCTCACCTGAGCCCCCGCTCCAGGCCCTGTGCGACCACTCTTCTGAGCTTGAAACACTAGATTTTAGGTCAAATCACTGCAGGAAATGCATCTGAGTGCAGAGAAAGAGGGACTGACAGGCAGAAAAGGTGGTGGAGAGAAGGTCAGAGGCAGGACAGCTCATTTAGCGCCCAGCTGCCCCAGGGCTGCAGCATCTCTTTCCTCCTCCAGCCTCAGAGCCACCATTTCACCCTCTCTCCAGGCTGCTTTTGTGCAAAGGAGCGAGGAATTCCAGCTCCAGGCTGCTGCAGTTCGAAACCACCACCACCACCATGCCGCTTCCCTGTGCAGCCTCATACAGAAAGGGGGGTGTAGGACAAGAACAGCCTTTTCTGCTCCCCATGTCCCGAAGGGAAGGTCTCCCATCCTGTGAAAGTCTTTTCTTTCACCTCTGTCTTCCCCACCTCTGGAGACATGCTTGGAGATAGCATGAGAAGCAATGTTAGCAAAACTAGTAATTTCTCATAAATATTTTTAAATGTTATTATTTCTATTTATTATTTCTATTACTTATTGCTTTAAATAATAAATTGGATTTATTTGGATTGGATTGCTTTTGTCAATGCTCCAGGACTCAGAACAGGACCAAAAACCACAGTAGGACAATGGTTTTGCTTCAAAATAAAACCTCAGAATAAAATAAGGAAGAAAGGGTGCAATCATATGTGTTTACGAGAAGTTAATATTTTCAAATCGGGAGCAGAGGGAGGTCCTTGCCATATGTATCTAAATCTTGCAAAGGTCTAAAATGTAGGTCACATCTATTTAGGACACTGAGCATCCCTTTTGGCTAGTTCTACACGGCTTCACACCGAGCTACTTGAAGAGCTGTCCGGTTCAACATGCTAACCACTTAGCATCCAATTCTGAAATGCTCTTCTCTTAACCCAAGGTGATGTATAAAGTTTCTATGGGCTTCATCTCAGGACTGAGGACTCTGCTTTTGGGAGACAGGACCAAAAAACAGGCGCTGCAGCCCTGGCAATGAGAGTGCACGTCTTTCACAGATGCTTACCCGAGATCCCTCAAAGTGCTTCATTGGTAGAGGTGCCTTAAAGTGCACGTGCTAATCTAGGTCATCTGAGTAGCACACAGTTCCTTTGCATAACAAAGAATCTGCCCAATTTTACCTCGACTATTAACTTACTAATATTTGGGTCAAAAATTAGGAAAATTAAATAGGATTATAAAGAATGATTTCTCATAGGCATATGTATGGCCAGTTCTTAATCCTAAACTTTCTTATCCCTCCAAACAGCCACAACTAACTCAATTTCTCCAAACAGTTGTTATACCTAAGCTTTTGCATGACCCTGTGAATCAAAGAATGCATTCAGCCCTGTGTGTATTCTTTGCTTGATGCTAGACCCCTTGCTGGCTCAGGAAAATACAAATTTAATTTTAGAGGGTCACATTTGGTTAGCTTCCTTTGACAACAAAGGATATGTAGTAGCTCAGATACAACCAACGCATCTCAGAACTGAACACTAAAGCATGCACCAACTTGATGCTTTCATGTTACTTTAAGCTAATACATTACTTAATTTCTTACTATTCTTTGAACTAACACAAAACATAGGAAATTCTGAAGTAGGAAATACAGGAGATAAAAGAGAGTGCAAAGCATCTTGTCCTCAGATGGGGTTTTACAACTATCAGATTTAATGTAAAGATTATTGACATTTATAAGCTCATTTTTTACATGGCAGTCTGGGGCCTTGTTTTCAAACTAGATCATGCATTTGGGCATTATTTTAGACTTTTGCCCAAGCAGAAGCGTAACTACAAATCAAGGATTATTTTTGGGTGGGTTTAGTGACATATTTCAGAAAGGACAAGTATAAATACGCAAGAGCAATGTTTACTTTTGTGAATTCAAGTTTTCTCCTTCCATTTGACAACTTGTGGTAATATAGGGCCTGGAAATACATGCACTTACTGCTAAAAGGGAAGACAGAAGATATTTTTCAATTCTTTTTATGGAGCAGTTTGTCTGTTTATCCATGTGTATTTACCAAAGGCTAAAGAAGTATCGGGTAGCAAAGGTTATCCAAACTCGAGAGAAGGAGCATGCTGGAGTGAGAAATGAATTGGCTATAAATTGCTAATTGTTAAAAAATCATCTTTTTCTTAGGGATACAGTGAAACTGAGCCATTACCTTCTCATTTGCTCAAGTAACCATCTTACACTTCAATTGATTTATTGATGAAGAACTTAGAAAAAGAGCTAGTAAGCACCTTGGAAACTTCAGGGCACATTTTTATTGCTCACAACTGAGATCCCTTGAGCTTGCATCACTGCTGCAGATGAGTAAGCTGGATGGCCACTGTTTTTTGTCTGAAAACATTTCTCTACAACAAACTTATTTACTGTAGAACAATTTCTATAACAGTGTAAAAATGAATAATAATAAGTACAGTGGATTTCTACAATATCAGGCCTTTGCAATCTTGCCTTTCCATTAAAATAACTAGTCTTTTCATACACAATCTTTTCCATAGATGAGATGCTTGGAGAACATACTAATTTACAAGCTTGCTTACTTGAATTTCACAAATGTTCAAGATCATTATGGCAACTATTTTATTTCATTGTGGAAGATACCTACGCATCAGTGAAGATGCTCATCCTCATAGCTATAAATCTGTATCTATTGTCTCAGTGTGTGTGTCTCAGGTCTGGAACAAAATTTTAAAATGCCTGGTTTGTTTCAAGTTCAGTATTAACTTATTTGACAGTAGCTTGTAAGGATTAGTTAGCGCTGATTTAGGCATATGTAGAACATTTTATAGAAATCTTTAATTACCTATTTCTGATACAGTACGATTGCTAAGTCGTATCGGGGACCATTTATTCAGGAAAGCAAATGAATTTAAGTCTTAAAAAAAAAAACAGAGAAAGGGAAAAAGAGAGACCTTTTCTTGTGTAGATTTCAGGCTGCAACAGGTATGGTCTCC
Organism: Ardeotis arabs; assembly: GCA_011801015.1. NCBI lineage: Eukaryota > Metazoa > Chordata > Aves > Otidiformes > Otididae > Ardeotis > Ardeotis arabs. The sequence goes on from JAAGAY010129871.1 coordinate 47,803, forward strand.
AACCCCAAACCACCACAATTTTAACACACTCTATAAAAGAATACAAAGATGCTCCCTATTTGCAATGAAAAAGTGGTTTTGAAACATAAACTTCTTTACACCATCTTATTTTTCTCTTCAGAGAAAAAAAAATAAACCAACTTGGAAGAGTTTAGAACTCTTAAAGCAACTGGTTTTTTAATAAGAACTTTAGAGTTTTTATCTTCTGGACCGTAGGGAGACCATGTCCTGGGTATGGTTTGGAAATGCTTCACTTAAGACAATGTTTTAGTAACACTGAAGTGTGGCTGTACGGGTAGTAGTGTAACCTTGCATTTACATCTGAATCTGTTTTGGATGCAATGGCAAGCTTTTATACAGTATTTTTGACATTGTAATTATGAAAGTAGTAAAATGTTTCATGTATACATACAGTAAGTTCATCTATAGAATGAGCTTGGTATCTACCAGTAGCGATGCCTCATCTCTGCTATTGAAGACTGATGAAAGGTAAGGGGTAACACTGGCAGAGGCCTGGATCAGTGCAGGAAACCTAACAGTGCTCTGAGAGATTCCTCATAAATGAAAAACACTTTCAGCTCCATGGCATATGTATCAGCAGATTGCAAATTCATGTGTTGGAGGGGCTCCCAAAACAATCTCACAAGGACTGCTGAACACCAACGAAAGGCCTACAGTGGCTGGTATCTGAATCTAGCCAGCCCACTGAAGTGTGGGGTTTTTCAGCCTGTCCTCTTTCTTCAAAGAGATTTGGTAAAGAAAGGACATTAATCTCTCTGAACCAAGAGAATAAAGAGCAATACTCTCAATTCCAACTTATTAATTTCCACAAGCTACCAGGAGCCACAAGGAACAAAGAAGAGAGAACAAAATACCGAGTAACTTTATCCTTTTACCAGCATTTTTACAACGTGATGGCACCCCTGAGACTTAATATCATTGCTGAAAGGGATTTTAAGCACTGCACTGCAGTGCCAGCTTGCTTGGAAATCGCATTATAACCGCTATTTGCTAGACCAGTTGAAGCTTGTCCTCCTGTGCCTTAGCCTTTAGTTGTCAAGTGACAACTGAAAGATGCTACTTGCATCAGTTTCTTGTCAACTTTAAGAAATAGACTAATAAAATTACAAAAGCTAAAAAAAAAATACTGCATCAACCCTTCCTGGACTGGAGAAAAGAAACTGCAGTCCACAGTGGAATTTTAAAATCGATCCATTTATGAATCAAAACAATTGGAAATGGGCTCTTTCAGAAGTGTAACAACACGTTATCACTTTTCCTTGGATCAGATGGTTTCAATAATGAAAGAACATTGACACTTCCCAGCCAGACAGTCTAAGTCTGTGCTGGGACCATCAGAGAGTAATAAACACTCTCAGTTAATTGTTCCACAGACACCAAGTAGCAACCAAAAGCCTTTATGTTAAATGAGTGTAAAAGAGCTAAAGAACAGAGATGTTTGGTACAAAATAAGGGCTTTTACTTGAAAAAAAAAGTTATCTGAACTTAATTCAGGCCAAGTTGTGCCAGGAATAAGAGTGAGATGTGGCATTTCCCAGGCTGGGCCCCAGGAGTGTGGTAGGTTGACCCTGGCTGGATGGTAGGTGCCCACCAATGCTGCTCTCACTACCCTCCTGAGCTGGACAGGGAGAGAAAATAGAACAAAAGGCTCCTGGATCGAGATAAAGACAGGGAGAGATCACTCACCGATTACTGTCACGGGCAAAATAGACTCAACTTAGGGAAATTAATTTAATTTATTGCCAATCAAATCAGAGTACAACAATGAGAAATAAATCCAAATCTAAAAAAAAACCTTCCTCCCACCCCTCCCTTCTTCCTGGGCTCAACTTCACTCCCAGTTTTTCTACCTCCTCCGTGTGAGCAGCGCAGGGGGATGGGGAATGAGAGTTGCGGTCCTTCCCGCTGCTCCTTCCTCCTTCTCCTTCCTCCTTGGGGGGAGGGCTTCTCACACTCTTCCCCTGCTCCAGCGTGAGGTCCCTACCACAGGAGACAATCCTCCATGAACTTCTCCAACATGGGTCCTTCCCATCTTCAGGTCGGGAGCAGGTCTTCACAAACTGCTCCAGTGTGTGTCCCCCATGGGGTCAAAAGTCCTGCCAGCAAACCTGCTCCAGCCTGGGCTCCTCTCTCCATGGCACCACAGGTCCTGCCAGGAGCCTGCTCCAGCATGGGCTTCCCACACTAGTCACAGCTTCCTTCAGGCACATCCGTCTGCCCCAGTGTTGTAGTTTAGCCCCGCTTGGGACCAGACTACACAGTCTCCCTCTCACTCTCCCCACCCTCCCCACTCTCCAAGGGAACAGGGAGAGATAATATAAGAAAAAAAAAGGGTCGAGGTTTGAGATAAGGACAGGGAGAGATCCTTAAAGTTACCATTACGGGCAAAACAGACTCGACTTGAGGAAAACTGTTTATTATTAAAAATAAAGCAGGATAATGAGAAGGAGAACAAGGTAACTCCCCCCCACCCCTCTCTCCTCCCAGGCTTAACATTATCTCTACCTCCTCCCCACCCCAGAGTGGCACAGGAGGAAAGAGGGAATAGGAGTTATGGTCAGTTCATCACTTAGCGCTTTACGCCGCACCTTCCTCCTCGAGGGAGAACTCCTCACATTCCTCCCCTGCTCCATCATGGGGTCCCTCCCACAGGCTACAGTCCTTCATGAAACTGCTCTGGCGTGGGTCATTTCTTCCACGAGGTGCAGTCCCTCTGGAACAGCTGCCCCAGCACAGGTGCTCCATGGGCCACAGCCACCTTCAGGCATCCACCTGCCCCAACGTGGGGTCCTGCACAGGCTGCAGGTGGATCTCTGCTCCTCCATGGGCCTCCATGGGCTGCAGGGGGACAGCCTGCCTCACCATGGGCTGCACCACAGGCTGCAGGGGAATCTCTGCCCGCACACCTGTAGCACCTCCACCCCTTCCTTCCTCACTGACCTGGGTGTCTTCAGAGTTGTTTCTCTCACATATTCTCACTCCTCTCTCTGGCTTCAGTTGTGCAGTTTTTTTCCCCCATCTTAAAAATGTTATCACAAAGGCGCTACCACCGTTGCTGATGGGCTCGGCCTCAGCCAGTGGTGGTCCATCTTGGAGCCGGCTGGCATTGGCTCTATCAGCCATGGGGGGAAGCTTCTAGCTAAGCTTCTCACAGAAGCCACCCCTGCAGCCCCCCCTGCTACTAAAACCTTGCCATGCAAACCCAATACAAGGAGGAACAGGTGGTGGGAAGGCAGCAGTGGGCGTTCGGGGAGAGGGAAGGTGCTGGGGAAGGAGTGGGGCTGAGCAGTGCTGACCCAAATGCCAGTTCCTGGCCTAGCTCCAAAGGGACCCATGACCAGAGTGAGGAAGCAGTTAGGGAGCAAGGGGAGAGGAGGATGAAAAATCACTGAGAAATGCCTGAAAATGTTTGAAATTTAACCTTCTTAAAATGAGTTGGCTTTATCCCTTGAAAGAAGAGGTCACTGACTTGTCCGCACAGTGCAGCATAAGGTAACACACAACCAGATAAACACATAAATTGGCTGTGGCTTTAAAGTAGTTTCCTCTAATGTTTTTAGTACTGGCTAAATACTGCCTACACAGTAGCTTGAGAACAGCAAAATGAAGAAGCAGGAGCCTTCAAACAGAGAACTTTAATAAAAGCTGAATAACTTGAATAAGAGCTGAACGGCACCTAGATTCTGGTCGCAATGTAGGTTAAAGGCTGAGCTTACATCCAGACACAGGACCAGGCATCAGACCTAACACCTGGAGGACTCATTCCAGGGGGACCAAAAATGGGACAGAGATACTATTAATTCCATAACTGTGTCACCAACCTTAAGCAAGGACTCACAGCCAGAAACTTCATAGAACTCTACAAACCTGCTTCTTATTGCTATGTAATATATATATAATTGCCTATATATTTTTAAAAAGTCACCAACCATTTTCTGGTCTGGTAATACAGTTCTTGAAATACAATAATAATAATAATATCAAGAGTCATAGAATCATAGAATCATATGGTTAGAGTTGGAAGGGACCTTCAAAGGTCCCATCTAGTCCAACCCCCCTGCAAGGAGCAGGGACATCTTCAACCAGATCAGGTTGCTCAGAGGCTCATCCAACCTGGCCTTGAACATTTCCAGGGGTGGGGCATCCACCACCTCTCTGGGCAACCTGTTCCAGTGTTCTACAACTCTCATCGTAAAAAAATTTTTCCTAATATCCAATCTAAATCTACCTCCCTCTATTTTAAAACCATTACCCCTCGTCCTATCACAACAGGCCCTACTGAGCAGCCTCTCCCCATCTTCCTTGTAGGCCCTCTTGAGGTACTGGAAGACCACTATAAGGTCTCACCAGAGCCTTCTCTTCTCCAGGCTGAACAGCCCCAACTCTCTCAGCCTGTCCTCATAGGAAAGGTGCTCCAGCCCTCTCATCATCTTTGTGGTCCTCCTCTGGACTTGCTCCAGCTGGTCCATGTCCTTCTTATGTTGGGGGCTCCAGAACTGGACACAGTACTCCAGGTGGGGTCTCACCAGGGCAGAGTAGAGGGGGAGAATCACCTCCCTCGACCTGCTGGCCACGCTCCTCTTGATGCAGCCCAGGATGCGGTTGGCCTTCTGGGCCACAAGGGCACATTGCCGGCTCATGTTGAGCTTCTTGTCGACCAGCACTCCCAAGTCCTTCTCCTCAGGGCTGCTCTCCATCCATTCTCCTGTCTCAACCCTCTCATATTTTCTCCCCCATCTGTTGAGGAGGGAGGGTGAAAGAGCAGCTGGCTAGGCAGCTGGTGGGCAGCCAAGGTCAACCCATCACAAAAGCGTATAACCAAGAATATCTGAGTGGCAACATCACTGCATCCCTAAGTTTTCAAAGTGTGTATAGAAACAAACACACACACTTGTTCCTTAGTCCCTGGCTCTGTGCAGCATGAATAGTGAAATATCCTAGGAATTTTGCAGTCTCCAGGATTTGAGAGAGGAGAGGCCAAAAAAAAAGTAAAACCCTGAAGGGAAGCTGATGAAACAGAACCAGGGGATTGAATAGGTTTAAAAAAACAGCCAGTGGTTTAGAGCTGTAATGAGGAAAACAAGCCTCTGGTTCAAAAGTAGCTGCTTTCTTGTCCACTTACAGGATAATCAATATCTCATCCTAAAACATCTGTGAGCAGATATAAAAAAGAAAGAATGCTTTATTCTAGAAAAAATTTGCTGAACAAGCCCAAGCTCCATCAGAAATAGAACCATAAATAACTACAGAGTATTGATAATGATTCTTAGGGAAAAAAGAGCTGAATAAACAGTTGAATAAAATGTAAAACTGCATTTTATCTTTCTGTTTTCTTGTAAACCTCTGTGCTAGCAGACATGAACACTGTCTGCCTCTAGCATTTGATCAGAATTCTTTCTCAGTCAGCCTTTTTTTGTTTCCCTCCCTTGTTTTAAGCATAATTATCAGATTGATAAATACGTGCGTCAAGCATAACATCAGCAGAGCCTGTGTTTTGAATTACTGTGGGATTGGTGCTTTTAGGGAGCAGAAACAATTTAGGACCAGCAAATGAATGTGTTTCACTGAACAGATTATCTTTTTCAGCTAACAATAGTTCATATCAAATACCATTTTGTGAAAGATAGAGACCAACTCGCACACTCTCTGTAAAAAAAGAGTGGAAAATGTTCCCTACAGTACTCGCATATTATGAAATCAATTTTGCCTTAAAGGACACTTTTCAGAGGAGTTTCATTCCTAAAGTAGGTCTGTATGTTGCTGTGCTCCTTATGTATTTATATCGTGTTGAGCAGTAGAAGGGCCCAACAGTGCTCCCATTTCAGGCCCTGTGTAAAATTAGACTTAAACTCACAGTAATGATAATGGACAGTGAATTGTTCAGAACTGGACAATTTTTGTGTTGGTAGTTCCAGTTAGACCTTCTAATACATACACCGGCTTAAGCCAAGCATCTAACTCTTTCGGTAGGTCAAGGTACTCTCTCTTTGTGGCTCCATTAGAGAGTGCTGGTCAATCTGCTTTTCTGCTCCACAAACCAAGGCTCACTTTCCACACCAATGCTCCTAAAAAATATCTTCTCCTCCTTAATACCATGGACTTTCCTGAAAGCAAGCTTAGCTTTGGCACATTTAGGAAGAGTTCGACCTGCTACTTGGAAGCCTCTCAGGGAGTGACATCTTTATTGCCAATGAAACTTTTGCTTCATTCAGTGAGCTCAAGTCCTGTACACAACCTGGCGCTGGACACCATGATGGTGTGGTGGCAGTCAGCCAAGCAGCAGCTAGCTCCACATTTCTCGTGTAGCGCCCTCATTTCCTATGTGTTTCATGGCGTCAGATTGGCAGTGACCAACAGCTGCTCAACAGTGCCTTTCAACCCCCTTGGTGCCGGGTGCTGGAGATGAGGTGCTCTTAGGTGGTTGGAGTGCTGAGTTGAAGGCTACCTAACAAATGTGAGAAGAAGTTTCTGAAAGGGACCTATGTTGGCTACTCACAGGTCCCTTTTGGGTCTCAAAACCAACTGGTCTTAAGCTGCTTGCTCTAAGGAGCACAGCATTTTCAACCTAAGCCTTTCACAAGGCCATTACACTGACATATTGTATCTAGAGGCTTTAAATGATCCAGCTGCAAAGCCTTGGACAGGCCTGAGTTGCAAGATTGGAAAAAAAAATGTATTTTGGATGTACAAAGTCACATACAGGACTGTCTTTTGGAAGGTTTCAGCTCCTCCCTTGGGTGGGTAAGGACATGAGGTATTTTGGCAAAGAGCTACTCTACATTCTCAACCATCAGGAAACTGTCCACAAGCTTGTATACTTGATTTAAAACACTGTAGTGTGTTACAGAAACAAGGAAAATATACAGCATTGCTGTCCCTTCTCCAAAGGGGTTTTTTTTTTCAGTCTATGTAGGTTACATTGAGAAGCTGTACACACTTCTGTTGCCTGTGCAACCACAGAGGCTATGTTACTGCACATGTTTTCCAATTATCCAACTTCTATGGGAACAGAAGGTCAACAGATCATTCTAGATAAATATTTTTGTCACCTTATGCTTGATAACTAAGCTTGCCAAAGGGTAAACAGCCATAATTTCACCATCAATCTCGGAATGACAAGGTTCTCAAGTGCATGGAGCTCATGGCATGCTGCTTCAATGGTAGGGGCAGAAGATGAGCATTGACAAATGGACCAGAGGGTGTTATTTTGATTGATCATTTGCATAGGAGCTTATTGGTGAGGCCTGGGAACTTTGATAAGATATAGAATTTGAACTCAAAAGTTTATGTTTCTGTTGCAGCTCTGGGGAGATATGTGGATGGAAGAGAATTCTGAATAGCACAAAAAGACTTTAAAGTCTCTAAAAAAGGGGTAATTCCAAATGCAATAATAAACTAATTAAGCACTGTTAGAAATATAGTGAAACTAGCATGGACCACTGCCTCCCAAAGGCAATCCACTCTCTTAAATAAGCACTTAAATAATCCCCATGTGGATTTTGGAACAATTTTATCTGACCTTTATTTAAGGACCACCAACAGGGCAATTGTCTATTGTTGGTCAACCTATGTGAATTGGCTTTAACCTAGAGTCAGTTCTTTTTATTTCCTTACCTACTTTATTCCTCCTTATTTTTAAATATAGGTATCCTTTTAGGGTATTTTTTTCTTCATCAAAATCGGCTGCATTTTTCTATCCTCCTGTGGCTATCGGTCTCTAGTTTTGTTCTCCTCAAAGCTTTTGTAGCCAGCTCCTCATATTTAGAGGTTTTTTTTTTTTTCTTTGTGTGAATCAGCTTTTAATATCAGAATCTTTGCTGGCTGTCTTAAAATCAGGCTAATGCCTGTTCAAAAATGCAGAACAGGATTCAATCCCAGTATAGCCACAATCACATTCGATGTGTCTTGGGGGGGGAATTTTTTTTTAATATTCTAAGTGTCTTCCCCTAGCACTGCCGCCATATCTGGGCCAAGAGCTGAGGATCTGTACAGAGATCGATGGAGATAATGGATTTAATCCTTGAGTGCACAGCTCTGCCTTGTAGAGCCTGCAAGATCTGTACTGTTGAATAAGGACTGCAAGATCAGATTAGCCAGACTGAAAACATAGGCACAGCTCTACATAGCCAGCACAGTTATTCTCTTCCTGGATTTCCTCCCCTCTTTAAAAGAAAAAAAAGATAGTCCTTCTCTCCAATATCAAATGTTCATACAAACTGAATAAACTGCTGCTGACAACCATAGCCACCACACACAAAAAAGATTTGTTAAAAGGTAAGACATTTTGGAGTAGTAGTTCTTCAGTTCTAATCCATACCTTTAAAGAGGAGGGATATATACAGCTGCTCTGCTGTCAAAGACACAAAGATTTGGAAGGTCCTTTTTTTTTCCTTCCACATTTAGCATATGCTTTAACCACGCATAAGGCTTTTCCAGGTTGGAGGGAAGAAGAAAGGAGGAGGAGGGGCAGGGAGGAGACAAAATAGTCTTCTTTTCTAAGATGCAATCTGAAGTGATTATAGAAATACTCATGTTCATGATACATATTTTTGAAGATAAGGCTTGTTCATATCAATCAAAACAGAGTGGCAGCAGCAGATTGAATTTGCTTCAAGTAGTTCTGCTTTGCAGAAGCTGATACAGCCCTTTGATATGTTTGTTCACTTGTAGAGGGGCCCTGATGTCGCAGGCACAGCTGGTTTCCCACTCAGCTATCACGTACAACAGTGGGAGGCTCTCCTCCTCTGCGGGTGCCCCTAACATCAGCACTACAGGTCTTCCAAAGGACACAGCTTGCCTTACCTCTGTCTTACTGTGCTGGTAAATAAAATGTTCTTAAGGCGTCTTTTTAAAACTTAATGACTAACTTCCAGCAACTGGCAATTCCAGACAAATAACACCTTGGGAGCTAGCCCTCTTGAAGGAAGATGGTGCAAATCTGCTGATGGTAGGGGTAAGTAGAAAGGTGGTGGAATCAGGAGAGACCTGACCAAAGAGGTGAAGGCGCTGAATGACATCCAGGTGGAAAGTTCTGCAGAGTTCATCATCTGTAGAAGCAGAAGAGTGGGAGTGGTATGGGAAATTCCAATGTTCTGCTTCCTGAATTAATCTTAACCTGTTATACTCACTGTTAGACCTACCAAACCGTTTCTGCTGACACCAATGCCAACCATTGCATTGCCTCCAGTTAGAATATCAGCTGGGTTGATATTTTACACATTTTGCACATTTGAAAATCTTATCCTAGGGAATAATGTTTTGAAGCACTTAATTTTGATTTTAAAAAAAAAATATTTTGTGGATGAGCAGTCTTTATTTGCATTCCTTTGGGTTGCAGCTACCTAAAACTGAGGCACTGCTAGTTTTCTGATAAGAGATTTATGACTACCTTCTTTTCAGGTTAACTGTAAAGCATCAGGAGAATTTTGGTATCCCTTCTCTGCCTTGAGTAAAACAGAAAACATATAAATTAATATTTTTAAAGTTGCCTTTTTTTATTTTAAAATTGTGCTTATTGCAGGTTTGGGGGCAACATTTTTTGCAAGTTAGGACTGTATATTAATTTTTTGCACCTCCTTGTGTGGTATAAGGAAAATGAAGAGATGGCTGTGTATAGCTTTTATCTATAGCTGGTGATGGTCAGCCTCGGGCACTGTGCAGAAATAGTGGCACAGAAAGTCTGCCAGCTGACAGGGAGCTCTGAAGCACCATCAGATACTGTGTGCAAGTTAGCCCCTAACCATATAAAGCCAGAAATCAAGGGCTAACCTTGAAGAGAGCCTGGGACATGCTCAAAACAGGACTTTCAGGCACAGGAAGGAAAATAGGGTCTCTTTTCTGTAAAGTAGTGTAAATCGTCTAGATATAGTGCAGCATCATCATCAGCTAGGTGCATCTAAGAGTGTGTTCGACACCACATTTAGCAAGAGAAGATTCAGCCACACTCTCATAGACTGCTCATACCTTCCCACCTGAAAGCTGCTCTTCGGAGTGTTGTTTTATCACTTCCTCCCAGCAGCTGTGTAAATCCTACAATCTGGTGTTCCAGCACAGTAGACAGGACTCGAAAAAGAGGCGGTGTGGAGCACGCTAGTCATTCAGTGGATAAATGTGTCAGCAGTGGAGTGCATTGAAAATTATCTGTCTGGAAAGAGTCCTAAGAAAAATAGAGATACTCATGTGGTCTGCGGCTCCTCACAAAGCTCTTCAGTCCTCTCTTCAAGATGATGCAAAAGAAAGAAGTTGCATCTTTGGCATACGGACTTGGGAATGAAGTACGCTTGGGAGAAAAGGTTACAGAAACCAGTGCAGTTGTTTCCAGTCTCCGCATGAAATTCATCACATGGTTTTAGGAGGCAGGCAGACAGACAGAGCTAGTTTGTAATCAGCCTTTCTTGGCACTCAGGGGCAGACCCCAGATTGTGAGTGCCATTCTGAAACGCTACAGCACATAATAATAAATCTTAAGCACAGAAGAACCGCAGTATTCTTGTGTCATCCATATAATGGCCACTTATAAGGCCAGATAAATTGTAGTAAAGGTAACAGGTTTGCCAAGTTGTTCAGAATTAACATCCATATTCTTAACTCTCAGACATTGACAGAAACATCTTGTATGGCATACGTAAATAGATACATTCCAGTAAAAGGTGGCCATCAGCCTCTCTAGGAGCAACCCAGGCTAAATCCAAGATGCAGGTGGCACAATCTTCACTACGGCCAATAGCCAAATTCACATATAAGGCTGAAGCCAGGTACAGCAAACTTTTCTCTGTACTCCTAACAAATGTTTATAGGCATTGTTATTACAGGAGGATCAAATGTAACAAAGACATGTGTTTTAGCTTAAAAATCGCCAATGATTTGTAGCGATCTCCTAGCTAATTACTTGACAGTCAGGATGGGAATGTCTGTGCAGAAGATAATTTGTTTGAACTTGACAACTAGAAAGGTCTGGAAGAGGGGGAGGGTACTTTGCTGACTCTCCTTGCTTTTGTTAAGTTTAAAGCAAGGTCGTGGAGCTGATCGTATGCTGTTAACGTCATGGTAACAAAAATGGAGTCGGAAGGAAAGGCAGGCTTCACACGACTTTCTCAGCCACCTACCTAATTAAAACTGGGCTAGTTAAAAAAATCATCAGAGATTCACTCTAACAGCTGTAGACACTTGGAAAAAATTTGGTGTGATCCTAGTACTTGAATCATACTATTGATCTCCCTTTATCTGTGTCACTATTGTATTTTGGATTCACTTTTTTTCTGTGGGTTTTTTTTTTTTTTTTGCACAACCTGTGAAGTTATTACATTCAGCCTTTGCATGAAATACAGAGAGGCAGGTCTATGCCCTTTT